>JADRCD010238755.1:0-33565 GCA_019843815.1 Montemys delectorum
GAAGGGAATGGGGAGGGAGGAAACATGGGAAGAGCAAAGGAGCAAGAGCCCAAGAGAGCAAGAAAGGAGTGAGAGGGAGGAGGAGCCAAGCAGCCCCTTTTATAGTGAGCCAGGCCTAACTGGATGTTGCCAGGTAACTGTGAGGTGGAGCATACCTGGCTATTGCCAGGTAACTGTGGGTGTGGAGTTTAGACAGAATGTTAAAATTACTATCTTGTAGTAATGCCATATAGACAGATGATTTCTTAATTCTTAATGATGATCCTATAAAAGTTCCTAAAATTATTGTAGTAATTATTAAACCCTTTACAGTAGGACTGCTATTTGAGCCCTCTCTGGTATGAAACTGCAATTAGGACTTTGCCAGTCTTCACATGTTACAAGTTAATTGCTTCTAAAAGAAAACAGGCATTTACAACTTAGTGCACATTCCAAAAGGTTGTAAAACAATTAACCAAAAGTTGTAAAAAAGAACTAATGATGTATTGTAGATGCAAGGACAGAGGATAAAATATTGGCAGGGTTTATCTATACGATCTTCAGTGTCAACTTAGATACAAAAATTATGATCTTTATCTCTTTCTGAACCTGTAGGAACCAGTGACAAATAGTAATGTTTAGCCAGATATTACTTTTAATGAAACACATGCCAACATCTCTGTTACAAACTTCTTATTCAATTTATGATTTGAATTAACGTTTGAACTTTTAGTGAACTTTTAGTAAACTTTTGTGGTTTTTGTGTTTTTTTTGTTGTTGTTGTTGTTTGTTTTTTTTTAAAAATGATGCTTGGAAAACCAAGTGATCTCTTCTCCTAGAAAAGGCACAAAAAACTAGGAACAATTACACTGAATGTCATTATTATATCAGAGCAGGAGGAGAAAGAAAGATTTGAAGGACAGCAGAGTAGAGTAACTTAGAAATTAAAAGGGAACTTAGAAATTAAGAGAGCAATACACTGAATGAAGAGAGAAAGAGGGATGAAGAAGAAGCTGTAAAGAGGGCAGAAAGAGTAGGCAGGCTTCAGGAAGGCAGGTTTACTCTTACTAAAGAGGACAAAGTTTTTTGTTTTTTCTTTTTTCTCACAGACTTAGGTTTAATTCATTTAGCAATAAAAGGGTAGAAGCTTTTTCTTTCTCTAAGCAATAGAGAAATAAAGATTGGAACTCATTTTTCATTCAAAATGGGTGAGCTTTTTCTGCACTGGAGCTTGGTCTTTTACTCCATATGCATATGTAAGTGTGTGTGTGTGTGTGTGTGTGTGTAAGAATATAATTATGAGATATGTAAGTAGGTGAGCCCAACTGGGATGCATGAAGATGTATGCATGAGTTTGTATATGGATGTATGTGAGGTTATGCAAATTTGCTTGTGTAAAAATTTTTCCTGAGTGACTCTCTTCTCCCCACTCAATAAGGGAGAAGAAGCCAGGCTTCTGGGCAAGAGAGGAAAAAGTCCTAGCAACTAATCCTTTACTTAATCCTCTAATGTTAGGCTACAGGTATTAATTACCCAAGCCAGTAGTTTTCAACTCATTCTTGCTCAGAACAAACAATTAATTTTTTAGGATTTTTTTTTACAAGTTATCAGCAAGTATTAAGTATAGTCAGAGAGCTAGAAGGCCAGAGACTGTTGGTCTTTAAAGCTACCTCTGTGTTCAGTTCTGTGTCCTGCTTCAGCCCGTTCCAACCTGGACAGTCTTCTGGCAATAGTTATTTTTCTCTCTTTAAAGAAATAATAACCTCAGTCTATTAGAATGTGTTGAAATGGTCCTCTTTCCTCGAAAATCACACAAGAACAGTTCCTAATATGTGGGTTTCTTTTTTCTTTCTTGAGAACAGAGCATGATAGCTGGATATCTCTCCGTAATGGTAATCATACTGGTTGTACCTGACCTAAGAGAAAGAGAAAAAGATGCTAAGTATAAACACACTTTGCCCAAGGAACAGCAGATCTAAAAATCATTAACGCATGTGTTAACAGTGACTGTCTCAGCTAGGCTCTCTGCAGTCCTGTGCTGTGAAGTATAAGGAGCCTGAGGGAAAGCTTAACCCAGAAGCACACAGGGCATATTTCACTACCAGGACCTGTATCCCTTGCAACTGTCCCATCAAATCCCAACATGCTGATGCTCTGTACTTTCTTTAAGTCTAAATTCAACCACTTGTGAAGATTTTGCCTAAATCTTTAACATTTTCCTTCCTTGGAATATCAGGTTCTAGCTTATTCCAAATGTAGAAAAGGAAAATAGTTACTTAAAAACTTATATCTTAAATACTTTCATTTTCTAAAAATAAAACCCAAACTATTGAACTTCTGAAAGAATGAGATAGAGGGATATGGGTGGACAGGAAAGCGTAAGTAGCCCCCTGAGAGGAATTCTAGTGGTTCCTAGAAGACATGCAAAGAAAAGTAAGGGCATGGGCATCTAAACAGGACCAACAGAGGAAAGAGGACTCAGAGGGCTATAAAAGGCTCGATTCACATCATTTAAGTAAACTCCCAGCCTTAATGCATCTCCTATCCCTACCAGATAAAATTTTACGTTTTCATCCTCTGAGTCTCATCTGTCTATCCCTGACATTTAGTCCTTTTTCCATACAGAGAAATTTACCTTGCAAAATTTACCTAGATGACCATCAGCATTACTGTTGCAACCCCTTCCCTGTGCCCCTCCTACTGCTGGCTCCCTGACTCTTCCTTCTAAGCCTCCTGGTTTCCTGCAGCCTGTATTCTGTCACTCTACGGATTTTCTGCTTCCTTTTTCTCCTGCCCTCCCTTAAGATCTGAGTTTTCCCACTCCTGGTCCTTTTCTAGTTCATTGGCCAGTGACATTGGTCCATTTATCTATGTACACATTAAGATTACAATGTAACATATGTGTATGAGAAAAAAGCATGCAGTGTTTGTTCTAACAAAGAAAAACTGTTTTTGACTGAATCTGCCACCAGAGCTCTCACTGAAGCATTTGATATATGAGTTGAACTCCTGGCTGCCCTCTAGTGCTCAGGAGTTAAATTAGAAGAACACCTAGTGGTAGCAGCTGATTTTAAGTTAGAATTTTCTGACAATCACAGCAAGGGAGGAGCTAGGAAAAAGGTTGTGATATTTGATCTACAGCTGTCAGATACGAAGGTGATTCATGTAGGAGTGCCAAGTACAATTCTTCGATGTTCTGCACTGGAAAGCAGAAGATTGCTTAAAGTATGGGGTGTAGCCTTGTTCAAGGTGGGGCATTTTTCTTTGCTAAGTGAAATTTATGCCTATGTTTTGACTTTTTTTTTTTTCAAGACAGGACTTCTCCGTGTAGCCCTGGCTGTCCTGGAACTCATTGTGTAAACAAGGCTGGGCTCAAACTCAGAAATCTGCCTGCCTCTGCCTCCCAAGGGCTGGGATTAAAGGTGTGCACCACCACCTCCAGGCTGACCTATTTTTGTACTACAGAAATATCCTGAGATCTAAGAATAAGACACTGATAGAGAAGAAGCTGCTGTAGGTAGCATGCATGCCATAGTAAGCTCTAGCTGCCTCCCACTCTCCCATCCATCCTCCCAACTTAATGAACAGTTTTCCCATTGGCGGTAGGAAACGTGACTGGCAACAGATATCTATGAGAAGCCATGAAAGCTGTCATTGGGATGTACTGTTAGATAGATCTCAGAAGACTCTATCAGTTCTTCTCATGAGAGACAATGGAACTTCACATGCCTGTTAGTCTTTATGGAGTACACGGTAAGCAAATCCAGTTAAGCATCTGAAGTAGGGGATCTCCTGCGCTGTGCAGTGTCCGTGTATTTTCTTCTTTACTACTTAGTAGACATGTCAAAGTTGTTGAACCTTCCCTCCTGGAACAGCGTATCAACATTCAGGAGACTAGGACTTGGGTTCAAGTTCTGAACCAACCATTTAGTAGCTGAGGGGAATTTAGCAGACTGCTTCATGAATTTTGTGCTTGACTTCTTCATTCCTGCGTGTGATTACTGGTAACATCTACTGCCAAGTTCACTATGATGGCTGACAATGCTTATTAACCAATGTCAAAAGGTATGCAGAGTTAATTACAGAGAGGGAAATTGTGTGTATGAGGACATGAACACCTTGTCAAGTGCCACAAAATGTCCATCACAACATAGTTTTCCTGTGCTCTTATTGGAAAGTGACACACAGGAATGACACACATGTGCTTAGCTGCGTTCCTTTGTAATTAAATGTTTATTAGAGTTCTCACAGAGGAAGAAATTATAGTCACTAGAAAATATTAATTTTTTAGTCAATGTGCACAATAATGTGTTCTTTATGACATTTCCATATATATCATTGCTTGCCCATATTTACCTCAGCACCATCCCTTGTTCTATCCCTATTCCTGCTAGTGTTATCTTCCCAAATGTTCCCAGTCTGCATTTCTCTCCGTCTCTCCATTTATATACATATATACATATGTATATGTATATATACAGTACATGCAACCTACTGAGTCCATTTTGTGCTGTCCATATGAACATGTGTTTAGACCTGGCAAGGTAGGATTAGAAACCCTATGTGGAGCTCATCCCCGAAGGAAACTGATCCTACCTCTGTCAGCAGCTTTTATCACCTTATTATTTGTATTTTGATTAGTTGTGGATATTTGTCCTATTTGAGAGGGGATGTTCATAGATTTATCTTTGGAAATTGTCTTGTTAATAATTGCCAGGAAGTCCAGCCCACTATGGGCCAGATCATCCTAGGCATGCGGTCCTAAATTGTATAAGAAATCTATGTGTTTAAGGTAACCTGCAAGCCAGATAGTGAACAACATCTCCTTTGTTTGCATTGTATCTCTTTGGCTGTAAAGTGTACTGCTTGGCCACAGGTAATATTGGAATTATAAGCTAAAATAAAGCTTTTCCTTTCCCAAGTTGTTGTTTTGTTTGTTTGTTTTGGTCACGATATTAGGCATTTCAATAGATACCAATTCCAGTAAGTGTAGTCAGATCAGTATGGACATGGGAAACCTACGAACATCTACACCTTCAAAGAAGAATGACTTGTCATTTCCCAGAAGTTATCAACTGACAATAGTCCTCTGCATGAAGTGAGACCCATGGAGCACTTCCCTATTTATGTAGCATATTTGGCGGGCTTTGTCTCAAGTAAGGAAATGTCATGTAAGAAATCACATATGCTATGAATTCATAACTATGACAGCCAAGTCATGTCTGGAAAACAGCAATCCACAGCAGTCCTTCCTATCTCTGGTTCTGAGATCTGTCTCTATCTCTATCTCTTTCTATCTCTATCTTTATCGAATCTATCTAATTTTTCACAATATTTTGAGACAAGGTTTTTCTGTGCTGCCCTGGCTGTTTTAGAACTTGCTTTGTAGATCAAGCTGGCCTTAAACTCAGAGATTCACCTGACTATGCCTCTCAAGTGCTGGAATTAAAGGTATGTGCCACCAACCCCCAGCTCTGATATTTGTTCTGCCTCCTCTTATTTCCCTGAGCCTTGTTAGGGAGGCTGATAAAAATGTCCCACTTAGGGTTGAAGGCTCACAGTTTTGTTTTGTTTTTAACATTTAGTTCTTGACCAGATAAGTATTTCTGCATTGAATGCTGCCCACTGCAAAAAGAAGCTTCACTGAACATTGTTGACACTACTGACAGCCTATGGGTACAAACATAAACATTTGGTTCTACTTTCTATCTCTGTTGCCGTGTTAAAACATAATATCAAAAAACAAATTAGGGGTGAAAGGAATTATTCCATCTTGCCACTTATAGTCTGTCTTAGAAAGAATCTAAGATAGAAACTTAAGGCAGAAATCTGGAGGCCAGAACGAAGCAGAGATCGCAGGAAAATTTTGCTTTCTGGCTTGATTGACTGGCTCACCTGTCCAAGGAGAACTACCTATAGTGGACTGGGTCTGCTCACAGACATCATTAGTCAAGAAATCACAGATATACTTACCTGCCATTCTTAGTGAAGAGATTCCGCAGTTAAAGTTTCTTTTTCCCAAATGTCTGCAGATTGTGTCAAGTTGCCAAATATAAATGCCACAGCTGAACACTAGTCAATTAGACATATAAATACATCAGTGCTAAATCATAACCTTTCCTTTCTTGGTAATTTCTAGGATTTCATGTTAATATCACAGTGTAAAACATGGTATAACTTTAAAACGCTCAATCTTTAAACAATTCACACTTTACATTTTCAGAGACCCTTTAAAGATTCAAATTCTCTTAAGAATCTATTTTAATATCTTAAAGATGGATCCTTATACAATAAAAACAAATTAAAACCAGGGAACAGTTACAATCAGATTAAAGATTAAACCCAGATCCACCAGTGTAAATAAATACGTCATTGTGTGGTGTCTGAAACTCACTCATGATTTTCTGGGCTCAAAAGGGCTTGGATATCTCCACTTCTACAGGTTTGCCATCCACAGCACATGCAGCTTCTCCCATAGGCTCAAGGTCGGCCCACTCTATCACTGCCGCTGTACTTGATGGTTGTCCCACAGTCCTAATGTCTTCAACATGGTGGAGTCTCCACTGCTGTTGAGGCTGCACCTTCATTTAAGGCCTCTCCATGCTGCTCACCATTGTCTCCTTTAATCCTGGGATCTTATCTTACATCTTCATCATGCTGTTTTAATTGTTATGGTTCTGTAGTAATTTTGAAATCTGCAACTCCCTCACCCTCCTTGTTGTTTGTGGTTGTTTTGGCTCTTTTTGGTCTTTTGTACCTCCATATCAATTTTTGTACCAATCCATGTCATATGGATTGGTTTTCTCTCTACATCTATGAAAAATGGCCTTGAAATTTTGTTTAAGGTTTATATGAATCAATCTTGTAAAACTTGCTATCCTACCAAAAACCAGTATGTAGATATGATACAAACATAATAAAAATCCCTGGCATATTCTTAACGTCCTTTCTTTACCTTTTCAGTATTAGTGTGGAAGATCTTGACTTGAGTCTGGCTATTTTTTAAACATAATTTTGCACAGAGTGACAGGCATCATTTTATTCTTCTACTTAGTTATCTATTTTTCATCAGCACCATTTACTGAAGAAAATGTCTTTTCACCATTGCATGTGTTGTAGTGTTTTTTACTTCTGAATCCTCAAGTCTAATTCCATTGGCCTATGTGTTCCGTGTGTGCATGCACATGCTTGCCCTTGCCAGTGTGTATGTGTGTGTGCATGCACATGCGTGCGTGTATGTGTTATTATCTGTGTTTTGTAGCAGGTAAAGCCAACTTCGCAGGGTATTTTAGTAGAGTCCCTTCAGTTTCTACTCATGGAGCATTTTGAAGAGCATGGCTACAGTTTGTTAAAGGTCTGGGAGAATCTGGCGTTCAGTGTCCTGTCCTGACCATTTCTCTGTGTGGAAGCTCTAGCTGCTTCACTCCCACTGCCCTACTATGGATCTTTTTATGTGGTTTATATCTTCCTGATGTAATTTTGGCAATTCATATACAATTCAGTAATTCATCTACTTTTATATTTTCAGCTTCTTAGAGTATAGTTACAAAATAAACAGCCTTAGCAGCCTATAGGATTTATTTGTAACTCTTCTAACATCCATTTTCACTTAGAGCTTTATGAATTTGTGTTAGTGCATCTCTTCGTTAATTGGGATAAGGATTTTCAATCTTTTCCTTTAACAAATCATCTTTGTTCTATTTTTACTTTTTTTGTTGTAATCCTTCCATTTCATGTACTGCACTATACTTTAATACTTCTGTCTTATTACCTCTATTCTTCTGTTTTCAGGTTTTGCTTTCTTCTTTTTCTAGGACCTTGAGGTACATCATTAACATTAGTTTGTTTATTTGATGATCTCCTGTTTTATTTGTATCTCCCCTATCTTTGCATTTGTTATTTGAGAGTTTCATAATATATACAATAAGTTTGACCAAATTCAGTCCCCATTTCTAAATCTTCTACTATTCAACTCATAACACCCTCCCTATAAACCTCTTGTCTTTTTTTTTTTTTTTTTTTTTTTTTGAGCTACTGAGTCTACTTAGATTTTTCAGTATGTGGATGGATGTAGAACCATATACTGGATCATGGGTAGGACTACATAGTAACATGACTGAAGAATACTGACTCTCCTTCTCTAGCAGCTATTGAGTGCCAGTAGCTTGTCCATTAGAAGTGGAATGCTATGAGTCTTTCCCCAATCTATGTGGGAATTTTGGATGACTTGATTGTATAGATCTTTGCATGTAATCTCAGCCAATTAGTAATCCATTCAATCATTAATGGACATTTAGGCTGTTTCTATGTCCTAGCTATTGTGGGCAATGTAACAATGAACATGAATAAAAAAGTATCTTTGTAGTAGGATAGTGTCCTTTGGGAATCTGTCCAGAAGTGGTATAGCTGGATCATATGGTTGGTCTATTTTTACTTTTCTGAGTAACACCCACATGAGTTTCCATAGTGGGGACACTAGTTTATGCTATTAACAGTGAATAAGAATTCCCCTATCTCCACACCATCATTTGTCAATTTTCTCTTTACCATCCTGACTGGAATAAGATTAAACCTTAAAATAGTTTTAATTTTCATTTCCCTGATGGGTAATGGTTTTGACTATATAAAAATTTTTCTCAAATTTGTATATTTTCCTTTAAAAACTCTATTTCAAATCCCAATCTTTTTACTAGGTTGTTTCTATCTTGCTATGTAGTACTTGCCTTCAGTGGCATAGAGCCGAGGAAGGTGTTTCCTATCCTCTAGGCTGCCTCTTCATTCAAATGATGGTCTTCTTTGCTGTATAGAAGGTTTTAGCTTCACAAAGTCCTGATCATTGACTGGTGGTCTTAGCGCTGGTGCTCGTGGAGCCCTGTTCAGAAAGTGCCTTTAGTTGAAGCAGATTCTCTACAGTTCAGGTCTTACGCTGAGGCTCTTGATACATTTGGAACTGAGCTTGGTTCTGGCTAAAAGATAAGGATCTAACTATATTTTGTAGGATGAAGCCTATCTAGCATGTGGTTTTTTTTTTGAAGTGTTCTTGAGTTTGATTTGCCAGTGCTTTATTGAGAATTTTTACTTGTATGTGCATTATGGAAATTGGTGTACAATTTTCTCTTTTTGTTGGATTTTTTATTAGATTTGGTATCAGGGTAATACTGCATTCATAAAAAGAATTTGGAAATATTCCTTCCTTGTGGATTTATGGAATAATTTGAGAAATACCAGTGTTAGTTCTTTGAAGATCTGGTAGCACTCTGTGCTGAATTCATCTGGCCCTTGTCTTTTTCTAGAAAGATAAAGAGTTTTGGGGTTTTTGTTTGTTTGTTTTGGTTTTTGTTTTGTTTTGATTTTGACAAAGTCACTCTGTGATGTAGCACTTGTTGTCCAAGAACATGCTATGTAGACAAGGCTGGCTTGGAACTCAGACTTATTCAACTGCCTCTGCATTTCTACTGCTAGGTTTAATAGCTTGTGTCTTTTTGCCTTCATACTTAGGCGATTTTTTTTTTCAGACAGGGTTTCTCTGTATAGCCCAGGCTGTTCTGGAACTCATTCTGTAGACTAGGCTGGTCTCAAACTCAGAAATCCACCTGCCTTTGCCTCCCAAGTGCTGGGATTAAAGGCATGTGCCACCACTGCCAGGTACTTAGATGATTTTAATTTCTGTTTTCATCTTATATGTTGTAATATGTCTGGTTCAATGTTTTTACTTCATCTTAATTTAACTTTGGTAAGTCTTATGAAACTGATCTGTTTTCTTTAGATTTTCTAATTTACTTATTTATAAATGTTTATACTACATTTTTCTGACTCTATGAATTTCTTTTGTGCCTATTATAATGTCCCCTTTTCATCTCTAATTTTATTAATGTTGGCTTTATCATTTTCTTTGGATTAATTAGGGTAAAAGCGTATTGGTCTTTTCAAAGACCAAGCCTGGGTTTCATAAATAAATTGCATTTTTTGCTTTTAATTAGCTTCATTCTTGACTTGATGATCTCTTCCCATTTATTATTTTACAAGTGTCATTTGGTCTTGCTTTTCTAAGGTTTCCTGTACATATTTAGTTATGGAACTGGATATTTCTTAATTTGTTTTGATGTAGGTCCATACTGTTACAAATTTTCCTTTTTCTGGGCATGGTAAACATGTCTTCAACTCCAGCATCCAGGAGGCAGTGGCATGTGGATATTTGAGATTTTGAACCCAACCTGGTAGAACTCACAACTACACAATGAATTCCAGGACAACCAGGATTACAAATAGAGAGACTCTGTCTCAAAAACAAAAACAAAAACAAAAACAAAATTAAATCAAAACAAAACAACAAAAAGCAAAAACAATTGACTAAGCCTTCATTGTGTCCCATAGATATTACATTGTGTTTTCTTTAAATTCTAGGGATTTTGTTTTTTTCTGTCTTGACTCCATTGTCAGTTAACAGTGTGGTCTCCTTGGGCTTGTTCTCTCTCTTCAGTTTCCACAGCTCTTAACAGTTATCTTTATTGCATTGTTATGAGATATAATACAAGATGCTATTACAAATGTCTTACATTTGTTGAGATTTTCTCTCTGTCTTAATACATAGTCAATTTGTAAAAACTTTCATGGTATATTTAGAAGTATGTCTATTCTTCCGTGCTTGGGTTAAATATTCTATGTGATCTATTCCATGATTTTTCACTGAAGTTTCATTCCGTTGATTGAGTGTTTAATTTTCTGGAACATTTCAGTTTGGGTTTTCTTTAGTAATTCTATCTTGTTGTTAAACTGCATTTTCATGTCTTGGATTGACTTCCTTATTTCATTTATCTCTTTGTTTTTTTCTTTGTCTTGCTTTGCTTTGTCTTTAATTTTTTCTGGACTGTATTCATATCGATGTTGAGTTGGTTAAGCATACTTATAATCACTCTTTTGAATTCTTTGTTTGAAATTTCTTCCAAGTGATGTGTATGTACCTTTAATATGGGATTACTAATTTGTGGAATAGATTTATATCTTGGTTTCACATCTTGGTTCTGTTTCTGTGTTGGAATTTCACACCTACAGTACATTGTTGGTTACAGTTCTTCCTTCTTTTCATCCTTTGCTACTCCCCCATTCCATCATCCTTGCTCAACTTGCCTTTCTTCTTCTTAGTGGAGAGATTTCTAATGAACAGGAGAAGACTAAGTGAGAGTGATTTTCTTACTTGGGGCTGGTACAGAAAGTTCCAGAGAGGCATATGTTGTCCTAAGCCGGGGCAGTCAGGTAGCCTACCTGTTACACAAGACTGTGTGGCCTGGGCTCCTGGAACAAAGTTCCCAGAGGTTTTAGATGGGTCTAGCACATCAGGCTGGCCAGGGACTAGAGGATAGTCTCTGAATTGTATACATACAGTTCAGAGGAAGACAAGTCCTTTTCCGGAGGAGGCCCATGGGCTGAGTTTGTTTACTAAGTTTCTGGGTGGAGTAGGCATGCCTAAGCATAGGAACCCAGTTTTCTTACTTGTTGGAGGCTCTGTATGCTAGGTTTCTGAAGCAAAATCCAAGGGATTCCTAGGAGCTGTAGGTGGGTCTGGTTCATGGACCCATGGACAATCCCGAAGCTTAGTTCCCAGGTGGTATTAGTGGGTCTCACCAGAAGAGGGTTCGCTCTGCTATTCCAATGAAAGTATTTATTGTACTTATAAATCTTTCTTTTAAAACTGCAAATTGCTTTAAACATTTTACCTAAAATTTATATTGAGAGATAGAGAGAGAGAGAGAGAGAGAGAGAGAGAGAGAGAGAGAGAGAGAGAAGCTAGTGTTTAACATTTGGTGTATGAAATCTGCACACATCTTTGAAAAGTAGCTATGCTCACCCTCACATCATCAGAGCTCCATTCATCTTTACAAAGAATATGCTAACAAATAATGAGGAGAGAGCTATCAGAATTAAAAGAGACCATGGATCAAATGGGCTTAGCATTCACAGAACACTCCACACAAAGCTTCGGAGTATACATTCTTTTCATTAGCACATGACACTTTTTCTAAAATAGATCACATTACAGGTCATAATGTAGCCTTAACAAGTACAAAAGAGTTAAAATGATTGCTTGTTTCTTATAAGATTGTGGTGGGATAGGATGAGAAGTTAATAACAAGAGAAACTGCACAATTTCATGAAGATGGGGAAAGGGCCAATGGTTCATTGAAAACAAGCATGGAAGAATTTTAAAATTCCTAGAATAAAATGAAAAATAAGTCATAAATTATAAAAATATTTTAGATACATTAAAAGCAGTTATACAGACAGGAATATGGTTTAGTGTATAAACTATCTGTCTCTTTCTCTCTCCCTTTTATCTTTCTCTTCTCTCTGTCTCTGTCTCTGTGTCTCTGTGTGTGTGTGTGTGTGTGTGTGTGTGTGTTTTTGTGTGTGTGTGTGTCTGTGTGTCTGTGTGTGTGTGTGTGTGTCTGTGTATTTTCAAGGGCTAGTTGCTCAAAAGTGTTGCATTCACTTTAGCTGTGTCTCTTTTCTATGTATTTGTATTGCCTGATCACTATCAACTTTAAATTTTTCTCACTATGCCTTTTATCACTGCTTCCAGAAATTCCAAATTTGTATATCTTGGGGTGACTAATGACTAAAGAGACATTGTATCCTAAGCATGTTGGGATGTTGGGGAAACAGGAGAACAGTTAAATCCATTAATGGAGTACCTGTCTCAATGTTTTCTAATTTTACTTAGTATTAAATATTCTATATAATGGATGAGGCTGTCAAGAATGTCTCAAAAATATTTATTCTAAGGTTATAGAAATATTTGAAACTGTGTGCTATAAGTAGATACCATTCAATCAGTTCTCAGCTCTGCATTCTATAACTGTAAGATAAAATCTGAACAAAAGCAAAAAATAAATAGATGTTAAAAAGTAATAATATAAAGAGGACTGGAGCAGCTGGGACAGCAGAAAGGATCTGTCCACAAGGGGGCAGAGCATCTTCTCTCCTACAAACTTAGGGATTTTTTTGGTTGTCTGTTTTAAGAGCAGGCTGCAATCAGTTAGCAGCCTTCTGTGCAGACAGCTGAAGAAGCCTGAGTGCTGTGGAGGAGAGAGGAGGTGAGCTGATCACAGAAGCATCTTGTCTGGCTGAAGGTCTGGAGGGAGAGCAATGAAGACAGTGACTGGACCTTTGTTCCTGTGCTTGTGGCTGCAGCTGAACTGTGAGTGAGAGCTTTTGGGGAACACGGTGTTTGTCAATGTTCATTATCAGTCTGTGGAGCAGACTGGCCTTCTCCAGATTGCCTGAAATCACTGTGGGAAGGAAAGCAAAGTCTGGAGAATGGCAGCCTGATGGTCTTCTGTTTCCTTCTGCACAGGTGTGAGCAGAGGAGAGCAGGTGGAGCAGCGCCCTTCTCACCTGAGTGTCCGGGAGGGAGACAGCGCCGTTATCATCTGCACCTACACAGACAGTCTCTCCTCCTATTTTTACTGGTATAAGCAAGAGCCTGGAGCAGGTCTTCAGTTGCTTATGCAGGTTTTCTCAAATATGGAAACAAACGAAGGACAAAGATTCACTGCCCTACTGAACAAGAAAGACAAACGACTCTCTCTGAACATCACAGCTGCCCATCCTGGGGACTCAGCCCCATATTTCTGTGCAGTCAGTGCACAGTGCTCCTTAGGCACATCCTGTCTGCACATAAACCTGAGACCAGAGCTGGAGACAGATGTATTTTCCCCTGTTGAGACCAGGATTTCCTGTATTTTATGCTTTGTAGACAGATATTCTAAAACATCTTGAAATCCTATTTCTAAAACATACAATGAGTGCTTGAGCATCTTGAATGACATCTTAAAGAGAGTAACTAATTATATGTCAAGACCCTAGAGTTGACTGCCAGTTGCCATTTAGATTGCCCCCACTCCAAAGACATGTTAGTGCAACTGGTAGAGAATACTCATAATGGAAAGGTGCTTATCTTTTAATAATGGTACTTAGTATGTTTACTAAGATATTAATGCACAGTATAAAAAATCATTACAATAGGAAGCAATTTTTCTTAAAGAAATTAGAGTCATACGGAAAAGTTTTGACTTCCACATTTGCCCTGGAATAACCATTTCACAATTGCAAATCATAAAAGTATTTTTTGATTTTATGACATATTTTTCACAGTACTCCTATACGTATTGTAATCACCTTCTCTTTGAGCTGAAAGATGGTACCTTGTTGGACCGTGAATGGCAGTCTGTGTTCTGGTTGAGCGAGGCTTACTCAGGAGACTCAGTAGAAAATTCTACAAGGGATGGAACCAAGAGCTATACTCCCAGACATTAGGCTTCTGACACCACAAGCCCTGTCACTAGGCAATGCCCCAAGCTCCTGGTATTCAGGCTAGACTCCACCCCCACAGTTATAGTGGCTACAGCCAGGTATGCTCCTCCCCACAGATCCCTGGCAACAGCAAGGTAACCCAGCACACTATACAAGGAGCTGCTTGGCCCCTCCTCTCTCTCTTAAGCTCTTGTCTCTCTTGCCCTCTTGTTCAACCCCCTCTCTCCCCTCCCCCCTTTCTCCATGTGGCCATGCTGGAGCATGGAGCAGGTTTCCCTCTTAACAAGCTGTAGTTTAACCTCCTGCCCAGAGACCTCCCTGTGCTCCAGCCAAGGCCTACAGCCAAACCAAGCAGCCCACAGAACTAACTAGCCTCCTGAGCTAGCCAGACTCTCTCTTCCCCGAGGTAACCTGCCAGAGCTCTCCTTCTACCCTTTTCCCTTCAACCTCCAGGGCCAGAGTCCACCCGAGGGCCCATATTCAGCTCTTCTGAGACATACAGCAATGTCTGGGATGTCCGAGAACATGGCCCAGGGACCCCAGATCGGGCTCTTCCACGGTACTCAGCGGTCTGGGGTGCCTGAGAGTCAGAGTTCAACTCTGGCAATTCCACGGGGACCCCAGACTGCGTCTTTTCCTCACCCCCTGGAGCGGGATCCTATGGCTTCTCACAGTCCAATGCCCACCCAGTGGTTCTGTCGGGGGAACTCGCAGTCCAACTCCCACGTCCGCCTTGCCCAGGGCTCCAGAGTTCTGGTGGGACGTGGGTCATCTCTTCCTCCCTTTATTTCCCCACGTCCTGTGCCCAACAAGTGGTACCGAGGATGGTTTCGTCCAACAGTACCTGAAGTGTGATATTGCCTCTTTGTAAAGATAAATTGGTTCCTGAAGTAATTTAACTTCTCTGTTAGCTTTTCCCCTGTTATAGAGATCTCACTCACCGCGGCACTGAATCTTCTCAATTTTCTGTAATTTTTCCAGTTCCACATCATTTTAAAGGGAATGTGTGGTTTTTAAATTAGTACATTAAGGTTCCCTTTTATCACGGGGTGTGATTGTTTTATTACAAACATTCCAGGCACAGGCAAGAAGGACAGAGTAGATGTTGTAATTATAACACAAAACTATCAAGACAGAGTCCAGCATGTTGTCTCTGGCAGGAATGGTAAGTTAGCCATGTCTATACCAAAGAAGGCCACGAATGTACAGTCTCCTAGTGTGGTCTACTGTGCACCTGTGCGATTTGGATATGTTTCCTGTGTGATGCCATCATTACCATGAGAAGAACACTGATCACGTGCATCGTTAGTAATGACAGTGTTGCTGTTGATGTTCACGAAATGACTAATGATCATATTCACATCTTTTCTTCAGGATACAAGTATTTTAAAACCACCTCAAATGTTTTCTGAAATTTCTTATAATAAAGAGTTGATGTTAAACATAGTTAACAGTTTGTTGATTGTTTTGATTAGTGCATGCAATCTCTATCCCAATGACCCTGGATGTTAGTAAGGGTAACTACTGCTATGTCAAAATATCATGACCAAAAGCAACGTGGGGAGGAAAGGGTTTATTTCATCTTATGTTTCCTCAGCACAGTCAATCTGTGAGAGAAGTCAGGATAGGAACTCAAACAGGGCAGGAACCTGGAAGTAGAAGCAGATGCATCGGCAATGGAGGGGTGCAACAGCTGGGATTGGGCGGCCTTTGTTCAGTTCTCTATGAACTTTGACCTGTTTGGGATTTTTGTGGAATCCTCCAAAAAGGAACTTCTTTGTTGGTGAGGGATGCACTTATCTTTGGGCATAAGGGTAAGTTCTGAGAATGTAGTTAGACATACTGGTTGAGGAAAGTGGAGGTACTAGGTTCTCCCATAGGTTCCATGGCCTCACCAATGCTAGGAAGCAGGCTGGGTTTACAGTGCCATGTAAGACTTCACTCCTACTGGGTGAGCTGTAAGTACAATTAGAGGGCTGTTGGTTACTACCAAGATATGACTGACACCATTGCATCGTTGCGGGTATCTCGTTGTGTGGGTCATTGTTGTTGTTGAAAGACTTTGCAGCAAAGTAGAACTATTGATTGATTCTGTCCTTGGCAGCAGAGCACCTCCCACTGCCTTTCACAATAGGCATTTAGCTTTACATTCTGAAAGGTAAGCATAGGCAAGTGCAATAACCTACATTGTTGGTGGACTCTTGGACTTCACCAGCAACTCTGAAAGGAGGCTTTTCATGCTTGGCACTGGGTATTTTTAGACAGTCTATGGCTTTTGTAGGGAGCATTACCACCTCAACTAGCAGAACTTGATATCTGTTTGTTTGTGATATGTAGTTCATTACATATAGTAATATTCTTTTAGATAAACATTAAATATGATCCCCTATGTTGGCTGCTTCTCTTCTTCTTCTTCTTCTTCCTCCTCGTCCTCCTCCTCCTCCTCCTCCTCCTCCTCCTCTCTTCCTCCTCCTCCTCTTCTCCTCCTCCTCTTCTTCATCAAGACAAGGTCTCACTATGTATCTCTGAATGTCCTGGAATTCACTCTGAATACCAGGCTGACCTCAAACTCTCAGACATCCACCTGTCTCTACCTCCCAAGTCCTGAGATTAAAGGCATGTGCCATTAAACCTGGTTTTCCTATGGTTTTTAAAACATATGAAGTGATATTCATTCTTCTTCCTCCTTCCTTCTTTTTCTGTGTATTTCTCTCTATCCACTATCTCCCATTTTCCCTTTTCTCTATTAAGAGCATTCTTGGCATTCTAAGCCTCTCCCTAGAGTACTTTCTCCCACTATGATACTTTCGAACTTTCCAAGTTTCTGCATTTCTTCAAGCCAGTTACTCACATCTTAAGATTGTGATCTGGAAATCACAATTAAGAGAGACCATGGTCTTTGTGGATCTGGGTTACCTCACTCAGTATAATATTTTTCAGTTCCAAGTTCCATCCACTTACCTGTGAAGGTCACAACTTTATTTTCTTTATACCTGAATAGTACTCCACAGGGTATATACCATTTTTTTTCATGATCCCTTCCTCAGTGTCAGGTCGTTTAGGTCATTTCCATTTCCTAGCTATTGTGAGCAGACCAGCAGCGAGCATGGCTAAGCAAGTATCTGTGGAATAGGATGTCTAGTCTTTGTACACATACAAGGAGTAGTATGGCTAGGTCATGTGGTAGATTTATTTTTAGGGTTCTCCACACTGACTTCCAGAGTGGCCGGACCAGCTTGCATTCCTATCAACAGTCAATGAGGGCTCCAGTTTCCCCACAACTTTCCCAATATTTGTTGTCAATTGTCTTGATTATCTTAGCTATTCTTGTTAGGATAAGATGAAATTGCAAAGTATTTTTAATTTTTAATCTTACAATTGTTGAGAGTGTTGAATACTTTGAAATATTTTTAGCCATTTTCATTTCTTCTTTTGAGTGCTCTCTATTCTAAACCATAGCCCATTTTGTAGCTGAGTAGTTTGGTTTTGACCATTTAAAAATTCCTTCTGTTATATGCATAGTAGTCCTTTGTCATGTGTCTAGCTGGCAATAATTCTCTCTCATTTTGTGAGCTTCCTCTTTACTAGCTTATTCCTTTAACTGTGTAGAAACTTTGTAGTTGTATGATGTCACTTGCTGTCCTGCATACATTTCCCTCATAGGGGTAGCCAGGCCCATTTTTCACCAGGCTGAACTAGACAGAAGGGAGCTTAGCTGGACATGGGTGAATGCAGTGCAGAATCACACTTGGAAACACACCTGGGAACAGCTTCAAAGAACTGGTTTGGGATTTTAGAGGGAAGGTTGCATTTAAGCCCCTGGGGAGGTGGCCAGGGTCTCTGGAACAAGATTTGTGTGGCTTGTGTACCATTGGCCAGGGCGGAGGTGCTCAAAGATGCTTCATTTGCACACTCAGGGGCTGAACGGGGGCAGGGATTCATAAGGTGAACCAAGTAGTGTAATAAATTCTTACTCAGGTTAATGGTAGGGGAGTCAGCTCTATGATGCCAGGTGGGGAGGACGGAGGTAGCCAACTTCTGCCATCCTCCTGTTTGAGGTATCCAAGATTGAAGCTCCCTTGACCCTTCCTCCATAACCCTGGACGATTATGGTCCCACCATCCTACAGGTCAGATTTTGGTCTTAATTCTTGGGCAAAAGAAATCCTCTTTAAAAAAAAGTCCTTTCCTACATCTATATGATCTAAGATACCATTGTCTATTTTTCTTCTAGCAGTTTAATGTTTCAGGTTAACAAGGAAGACTTTGATCTATTTGGGATTGGGCTTTGTACAAGGTGAAGATATAGTTGTAAGTTTATTCTTCTACATTTTTTTCCAGCGTCATTTGTTGAAGATACTGTTATTTTTAGCAACTTAGTCAAGAAGGAAATGGCTGAAGTTTTGTGCACTAGTGTTTGGGTCTTTGTTTTTGTACCATTGGTCCATCTTTTTAATGCTAGTATCATTTTATATGCCAGTTTCTACTCAAATATGTTCCTAGTTATATCCAGGAATGAGAGTAAAGGATTTGGTCTTCCCCAAACAATTTTAAGTTCTTGATCAATAGGGCAAAGTATGTCTTGTGAATTGCACAAGACTCAAAGCAGAAACTATTATTATTAGTAGTAGTAGTAGTAGTATCATCATCATCATCATCATCATCATCATCATCATCATCATCATCATCATCATCATCAATGGATTTATTTATTCACTTCACATCCCAATATGAGCTCCCCTTCTCATAATACCCTCTCATACAGATTTTATCCCCCCTGTGAGAAGGGGGAGTCTCTCTGAGTATATACCCTTCCCAATATCCCCATCAATGCACATCAAGTCACTGCAGGACTAGGTAATCCTCTCCTACTGAGACCAGACAAGACAGCCAAGTTATGGGAACAGGATCTACAGGTAGGCAACAGATTGAGGGACAGCTGCCACTCTAGTTGTTGGGGGGACTGCATGAAGACTAAGCTGCACTTCTGCTACCTATGTGCAAGGGCCCTAGGACCAACCCATGTGTACTTTTTGGTTGGTGCTTCAGTCTCTGAGAGCCCCCAAGGGTTCAGGGTAGTCGACTCTGTTGGTCTTTCTGTGGAGTCCCTGTGTTCGTTGGGTCCCCCAGTCTTTCCCCTAACTCTTCCATACGACTTCCTGAGCTCCGTGTGATGTTTGGCTGTGGGTCTTTGTATTTGTTTCCATTGGCTGCTGGGTGGAGCCCCTCAGAGGACAGTTATGCTAGGATCCTGTCTGCAAGCATAACAGAGTAACATTAGTAGTGTCAGGGATTGTTCTTGCCTGTGGGATGGGTCTCAATTTGGAGCATTGGTTGGCCACTCCCTTTTTATCTTTGTCCCTGAACATCTAGTAGGCAGGACAAATGTTGGGTTGAAAATTTTGTGGGTAGGTTGCTCTCCTGATCCCCATCTGGGAGTCCTGCCTGGCCACAAGAAGTGGCCACTTCCGTATTCACATCCCCACTGCTAGAAGTCTCAACTAGAGTTGCACATGTAGACACCTTGCTCCCCTCTATTGTTCAAGAACTTAAAAGTGTTTGGGGAAGATCAAATCCTTTACTCTCATACCTGAATATAACTTGAACACAGTTGAGCAATTGTCCTTGTGGGATGGTGGAGAATCTTTTGTGTTTATTCCCAGAAGTGGTATAGCTGGATCTTTTTTAAAAAGATTTATTTATTATTTTATTTAAGTACACTGTAGCTGTCTTCAGATGCACCAGAAGAGGGCATCAGATCTCATTACGGATGGTTTGAGCCATCTCTCCAGCCCTAAAAACTATTTTCTTTTTTTTCCCCCCTTCCCTTCTCCCTCTTGCTCCGGCCCCACTCATTCTGGGCCCCGTTTGCTCCGGCCCAAAGTTTTTATTTGTTTCTCATTACGCATGGTTGTGAGCCACCATGTGGTTACTGGGATTTGAACTCATGACCTCCAGAAGAGCAGTCAGTGCTCTTAACCACTGGGCCATCTCACCAGCCGTCATAGCTGGATCTTGAGGTAGAACTATTCCCATGTCTTCTGAGAAACTGTCAAATTGATTTGCAGAGTGGTTTTTACAAGTTTCTACTCCCAGCAGCAATGGAGGAGTGTTCCCCTTGTTCCACATCTTCAACAGCATGTGGAGTCCCTTGAGTTTTTGATCTTAGCCATTCTGATGGGTATAAGGTGGAATTTCAAGGTTGTTTTGATTGACAAGAGGTTTCTCTGTTGAGAATTCTCTGTTTAGCTCTGTGCCTCATTTTTTAAAATTATTTTTATTTTATATATATATGAGTGCATTGTCACTGTCTCCAGACACACACCAGAAGAGGGCATTAGATCCAGTTACAGATGGTTGTGAGCCACCATGTGGTTGCTGGGAATTGAACTCATGACCTTTGGAAGAGCAGTCAGTGCTCTTAACCACTGAGCCATCTCTCCAGCCCCTCTGTGCCTCATTTTTAAATTAGATCATTTGTGTTGGTTTCTATCTTCTTGAGTTCCTTATATATTTTAGATATTAATCCTTTGTTAGATGTCAGGTTGATGAAGATCTTTTCTCAATATGTAGTCTGTTGTTTTGTTCTGTTGAAGTCCTCTGACTTACTGAAGATTTTCAGCAGTTTTATGAGGTCCCATTTATTAATTGTTGATCTTAGTGCCTGAGCCATCTGTTGTGTTCAGGAAGTTGTCTCTTGTACCCATGAGTTCAAAGCTATTCTCCACTTTCTGTTCTTTTAGATTTAGTATATCTGGTTTTATGTGGTAGTCTTTGGTCAACTTGGATTTGAGTTTTGTGCAGGGTAATAAATAGGAATTATTTGCACTCTTCTACATGCAGACATCCAATTAGATCAGCACCATTTGTTGAAGATGCTCTCCTTTTCCATTGTATCAATTTGGCTTCTTTTTCAAAAATCAAATGTCTGTATGTGTATGCATTTGTTTCTGGGTCTTCTGTTTGATTTCATTGATCAGCATGTCTGCTTCTATACCAAAACCATGCAGCTTTTATTACTATTGCTGTGCAGTACAGCTTGAAGTCAGGGATAGTGATATCTCCATTTTTTTTTCAGGTTTGTTTTATCTATCCTGGTTTTTTTTTTCCTGTATGAAGTTGAGACTTGTGGAACACATTTTGATGTTCCTGTATGAAACTATGATGATACTTCTATTTTGTTCAATACATAAAACCTAAGTCTAAATGGATCCTAGATTAAAAATAAAATAGCAAAGCTATAAACTATAGGTCAATAAACATGGTATAGTTTCTTGTGAATGGTTTAGGCAAGTCTTTCTTAGATATTTTACTGGAATGTGAAGGAAAAATGAAAATAGATAAAATGATCTTTATGGTTCAAAGTACATTATCAATAATGTGAAAATGGCCCCACAATGGGGAAAAAGTATTTACAATTCATTTATCTGATAACACACTTCCGACCACCATTCGTAAGCCTCTCCTTACCTTAGTGATAAAAAGAGAGATAACCTAGGTCTAAAAATGAGCAAAAAGGTAGACAGATGGTCTTCGAAGGATTTTATGGACATGCTTGATAAGCACATGAAAGGATGTTAAACCCTGCGAGTTTTTAGAGAAGGACAAAATGCCAACAGTATGTGACCCAGATGGTGCTTTGTATAGATCCCCACCTCCATAGATTCATGTGCTTGAATGCTTGAATATGCAGTGGCACTATTTGTAGGCGTTGCTTTATTGGAGGGAGTGTTGCCTTCTTAGTGGAGGTTTGATACTGTGGAGACAGGGCCTTGAGGTCTTAAATGCATCCAGTCTGGTTTTGCTACCTGAGGATCAAGAGGCAGAACTTTCGGCTCCTTCAGCACCATGTCTGACTGAACATTACCAGGCTTCCCACCATGATGAGAATGGACTACACGTGTCCATTATCTGTAATGTCCATTATCTGTAAGATAGCCCCAATTAAATGTTTTTCTTGATAACAGTTGCCTTGGTCATACTGACTTTTCACAGCAATAAAACCCCAAGACAGCACCACTGCCACTGAAACTGAAAATATAAAATAGAGATAATAGAACAAGTTTTGTTTAAAGTCTGGAGAACCCGAAATTAGCATGCATTGTCCATGGGAAGGAAAATATTGAAGCTGATTTGGAAAATAGTAATTAATTCCCTAGTAATATACTAAAGAGAAATGAAAGCATGTATCACTTAAGAAGTAGTATATAAGTGTTCATATCTACATATCCATAACTTCACAAAGTGGGAATAAGCCAGTGGCTGTCAATAGATGACTGGCAAAATATAGCCAACCCATGGAAAGCAATATCACAGCAATGGAAAAATGACATACTGACTTTTGCTACAAAATGAAGTTTGAAATATACAAAAGCATGTGATAGGCACCAACTACAACAGACCACATAGGACAAATGTCTATTTTATCCAATAGCTATTAATAAAACTCTATCATAGAATACATTTTGAATGGCTGAGTTATATAGTGTATGAGTGGTATTTTAATAGACTATTCGCAATACAAAGCTGTGATAAACTGAAAAACATTAACTCTAAGAACAGGCATCTTTGAAGTGAAAACAAAGCTCTACCCTCTAAGGCTATTAAGACCCGCCCGTTTTGATCCTGTCATCTGGACTGAAACACCCACTGCCTCCCGCCTGGAGCTCTCACCACACCAAAGCTTCTGTGCTTGCTGGAAGACTGTCTTTAGTCAGTAGTTTTTGTACACTGTCCTAGTTTTCTTCTTATTAGTGTAGTAAAATCTGACCAAAACCAAGTGCAAAGAGTTTATTTGGCTCACAGGTTACAGTCCATCATCAAGGGAATCCAAGCCTTACTGAAACTTTATATGCCAAGGCTGTTTGGTAGTTATGTGAGGCATCCCCTTTCCTGAAGAGAAAGGGAGGAGGAGTGGGTGGGGGTGAGGATGGAGGGGGAAGGAGGAAGGACTAGGCAGGAACTGCAGTCAGGATGCAAAGTTAATTAATTAATTAATTAATTTTTAAAAGTGTATATTTTATACACCTTTTCTATTATAAAGGACTAACCCAGAATCAGGAACTGAAGTAGAACTGTGGAGGGATGCTACTAATTGACTTGATCCTCAGGTTTCAGGAGAATTGTTATTTTTATACAACACAACACTACCAGAATGGGAGTTCCATTGCCCATAGTGAGTTTGGGACTTTTACAATGATCATTAACCAAGAAAATGCTCCATATATTTGCCTTCATACCAACTGATAGGAATTTTTCCAGTCTAGGTTCCCTCTTTCTACATGACTATTGCTTGTGTCAAGCTGACAAAAACTAGTACAAGTTGATCCCTTTACTTCTCAACACATAACCACCACTAGTAAAAACATAACCTTCCATTTCTTGTTTGTACCCAAAGATGAAATACTAATACTACAATATAAACTATAGTATAACTTTAAAATTTCAAAGCTTATTTAAAAAGCCTCTTTAAAAATCCATTTTCAATTGCAGTCTCCTATAAAATTTCATATAAATATCATAATGTAAATATATTACATTATATATATAAATATGTTATCATATTATTTATTAAATATTGTAATGCTGTAATGTAAATATATTACATTATATATAATAACATTATATATGTGTTATATATAATAAAATTTTATAGGAGTCCACATATTTTAAAAAGACATTGGATATTTTAAATAAGCTTTGAACTTTTAAAGTTAAAATAATATATAATATATATTCATCATATAGATTGTTTCTGTGTCCTTGTGCTGCTATGTGTGTGTGCATGTGATGTGTTTGTATCTGTGTGATGTTTGTGATGTGTATGTATGTATGTATGTATGTATGTATGTAGCATATATTCAATAGGGGGTCAGTGCTGTGTATGATGTGTGTGTGTTTATAATGTGTGTCTGTGATGTGTAAGTGTATAGCGTATGTGTATATTCATCTGTGTGATTGAGGGCATTCATGTGCCTTGGTGCATGTAAGTTGGTCAGCAGATAACCTGAGGTGTGGGTCATCACATTCTACCTTGTTTGTCACAGGGTCTCATCTTCAGCACTCCGGGTTAGCTGCTCCCACGTGCTTCCTGGGAGTACATTCTGTCTTTGCCACCCACCTTGCTCTGGAATAGTGGTTCTCGACCTTCCCAGTGCTGCTACAGTTCCTATGTTGTGGTGACCCTCAACCATGAAATCATTTTCATGTTACTATATAACTGTAGCTTTGCTGCCATTATGAATGACGATGTAAATAGCTGAAATTTCTGATAGTCTTAGGAGACTCCTATGAAAGGTTCCTCTGATCCACCAACTGGTTTTGACCCTCAGATTTAGAAGTGCTGCTCTAGAAAAAATAGGATTGTGGACTTAAGTTGTCATGTCCAGCCTTCCATGGGCTCTGGAAATCTGACCTCAGACCTTCCTATTTAATGTGCCAAGTGCTTTTAATCACTGAGCCATCTCCTAGCTGACTTATTAACATTCTTAAATAAGAATATGAGGTTAGTAATTCAAGTGAATGTCTCATGTTCTTCAGATACAGGAGCTGAATTCTGTCAACGTAGAGAAGTAGAGGATCCTGCTGTATTACACCACTGACAGGAAAGCTACGCTGGTCTAGGCAATATGGCACCCTTGGATTTTACACAGGCTGGGCTCTGTGAATTGCCACAGTAAACTGAAAGCCAGCATGAGTGGCTGGTCTTTGTTTTAGATGTGCTTCTTTCTTTCTGACCAAACTTCAATATGACTCCAACTCCTTCCATCTTCTGGAAGTACTTATAAAAATGAATTCTTAGATGATTGTCATTCTTCTAACACTTGTGGATTTGGCTTTATTTTCTTTACACTGTTGTTCTTTAAGTTATGGAGAAATTTGAAAGAAATGCGCGCACACACACACACACACACACACACACACACCCTCCAGACTCTCACTCATAGCCTAAACATTCACAAGTTGCTGGCATAGGTAACCCATCCCCAGGAAAGACAATCCCTTCAGGAAGGAACAGATGAGAGAAGATCCATCTTCGTTCTTACTCCTGAGAGTAAATAAATACATACTGTGACTTAATCAATGCATTCATTCCATTGGCCCAGAAAGCTAAAGTTTCTAATCACGAGTTTCTTTCCTGGAGGACAGCCATGGAGTCTCTAGGTTGTTTCTCTAGTAAGAAAGCCTTCTCATCTGGAGCCCCAGCTTGTCAAAGCTAGCAGAGGCAATCTAACTTTGTGCATTTTCCTGTTGCCTCTGTGTGCAGAGCATCCACCAACGGCGATATCTGTGTCATAAAGCATCGCCACAGAGGCTGTGGTGGTCATTCACACTCAGCTAAAGTCTGCGGTACACTGCAGAACTTGGTTTCATAGGGAAGATTAACGAGCCACTCACTTTCACCAAATGCTAGGACCAATATACATTAAATTAGGAAAAGATACAATGTGCTTTGTATTTTTGTAAAACTGGAACACAGCAGGAGGCAGGCTGTGCATCCTCAAGACATTTGGTTCCTCATATGGCCTCCAGAGGGCGCTGCTGCACTCACTAGTGTTCCTTCTTCCTTTGAGGATCTCCACCTGCTCACATCTCATCCTTCTTGCAGCTGGCTGAGTATTTAGCAAAGGCAAGTGACAAGAATCAGATATTCAAAGCCTTCCAGGCTCCTGTTTGCAGCGTCAGTTTTTATCTGAGCGGGAGACTTCTCCAGCAGACCCTCCCCACACCTGCTTTCAAGTTCTTGCTTTCCTCAGCCATTTTCCTAGCTGTCCCCTTCCTGAGAGTTCCAAGGCTCAGCCATGCTCCTGGTGCTCCTTCCAGTGCTGGGGATAAACTTCCTCCTGAGTGAGTACAGCTTCCTTGTGGTGTCTGCATCTCTGCATTCTGACTGTCCTCAGTGAAGTGTGCACTAGTTACTGACCTAGTATTCCTTTCCAGGAGAAGCCCAAGCTCAGTCAGTGACTCAGCCTGACGCTCATGTCACTGTCTCTGAAGAAGCCTCTCTGCAGCTGAGGTGCAAGTATACCTACTCTGGGACACCTTACCTGTTCTGGTATGTCCAGGACCCACGGCAGGGGCTGCAGCTGCTCGTCAAATACTATTCAGGAGACCCCGTGGTTCAAGGAGTGAATGGCTTTGAGGCTGAGTTCAGCAAGAGTGACTCTTCCTTCCACCTGCGGAAAGCCTCTGTGCACTGGAGCGACTCGGCTGTGTACTTCTGTGCTCTGAGCGCACAGTGTGTGGGGCTGCAGGGGGAGCTGAACACAAACAGCCATGGCCATGGGTGCTCAGACTCAAGATCTCTCCTTGTGGTCTCTGAAGCATCTCTTTCAATTTGGAGAGGAGAAAGGGGAAGTTGCGCAGTCCCGGCTGCCTTTGCACAACTCATTTCCAGCAGTAATATCCACCGTCTGACTTCATCTTAGAATCTCTTTGCATATTTTCAAAATTATATAATGCTCAATCATAATTCTTTCAGATGGAGGGGACTCTGTCACTTTTCCGTGAGGACCATTTCCTGAGTGGGCATCGCTTGGACAGTAACTGCACGAAGCAGTTGGTTGTGTCCGCCAGGAAAGACCAGAAGCTTTCATTTGTCATTTTATGTTTCGTCTATGCAGAAAGTGGAAGGTGTGTTCTTCAGCTTTATCCTGAAGTTTGCCTTCACTACTGTCCTTCCTGCTGATTGTCCCATAAATTCTTCTCTTGGTGCTAATTACACTGATTAGAGTTGGTCATAGTACTTAAGTACTTCCATTAAGGAAAGAATTTGATATACTGTTAGGTGATATAGAAGTCTACCAGAAACAGGAAAGCTTAGAGACCTGTCATAGTTATGTCAATTCTAGCAACCATTAAAAATAAAACAGGAGAATAAGGAATTGGAGCTCATTGGTATTTTTCCCACAGAATTCTTTACAGTTATGTGTACTATCCTATTTTTTGTTGCCATCTTAAATTCTTCAGATCTACTTGTGAATTTGTAGCATGATTTCTTCTGTAGATTTTATTAGTATGCATTGCTTCCTCCTTTCCTTCCATGATTTTACTACAGTAGCATTAAACATAGATGCTTTTTTTTTCTTTTTTCTTTCTTTCTTTTTTTTTTTTTTTTTTTTTTTGAGACAGGATTTCTCTGTGTAGCCCTGGCTGTCCTGGAACTCACTCTGTAGACCACGCTGGCCTCAAACTCAGAAATATGCCTGCCTCTGCCTTCCAAGTGCTGGGATTAAAGGCATGTGCCACCACCGCCCGGCTAAACATTCTTTTATCCTGATATTGTCATATCCTGCTGAAATAGAGCCAAGAGTCACAGTGGACATTAGTGCTCACTGGCTCCAGTGAGGGATTTTAATTTCTTCTTCCTCTATATGAGACAATGGTAGAAGAAGAAATTTTACTTCTGTTCATACAGCAGAGGAGGGTGAATACTCGGGATAAGAAGGAAAGGGAAGGGAGAATTTTCTAGCTGCTGCTTGCTCAGAAATGCAAGTGAGTTGATGCCGTGTAACCATGAGCACCTGAGTATGATTTCTAGCACACATAAAAAGCTGGGCATGGTGGCTGTGCTGGGTGGTGATGACAGACAGATCTTATAGCTAGCTATCCAGCCAGCCTAGCCTAGCAAAGAACTCCAGGTATCAGTGAGAGAGCTTGTCTTTGATAAGCAAGGCAGATAATTTCAGAAAAATGACATCCAAGATTGACTTCTGGCTTTTACATGCATATGCACACATGCACACACACACACACACACACACACACACACACACACACACACAAGCTCTTCAGAATATAAGAAACAACAACCAAGGTTTTTCTAGTTTCTGCATGTACACATACACATGCACATGCATACATCTGTGCTTGTACATAACACCACGCACTTGTACCACACACCATGCGCACATTCACACATACCCACATACATATTTTAGCATTGTGCAGAAACACACTCTCAGCTATATCTCTGTACACCTGATGCCCCAATCCCAGAAACCAGTGTGGGGGGCATCTCTAGGAGATGCCAGAGACATGAGATGGGGAAGGGTTCAAGGAATCTATGAGGTGACTCTAGCTGAGACTCCTAGTAGTGGGAGATAGAGAGCCTGATGTGGCTACCTCATGTAGCCATGCAGGACTCTCAGTGGAGGGGTAATTCACTAACCCACCCACAAAACCTTCAACCCAAAATTTGTCCTGCCTACAAGAAGTGCAGGGACAAAGATGGAGCAGAGACTGAGGGAAAGGCCAACAAGTGGCCCAACTTAAGACCGATCTCATGGACAAGAACCAATCCCTGACACTATTAATGATACTGTGTTATGCTTGCAGGCAGGACCCTAGCATAACTGTTTGCTGAGAGACTCCACACAGCAGCTGACCAAAATAGATGCAAAGACTCACAGCCAAACATTTGACAGAGCTCGGGGAGTCTTATGTAAGAGATGAGGGAAAATTGAGGAACCTAGAGAGATAGAGACTCCACAAGAAGACCAACAGAATCAATTAACCTAGACCCCTGGGGCCTCTCAGAGACTGAACCACCAACCAAAGAGCATAAATGGGCTGGACCCCTGCACATACATAGCAGATGTACTGCTTGATCTTCATGCAAGTCCTCCAAGAACTGGAGTGGGGACTTACCCTGACTGTTGCCTGCCTGTGGATCCTGTCTCTTAACTGGGCCGCTATGCCTGGCCTCAATGGGAGAGGATGTGCCTAGTCCTGCAGTGACTTGAGGTGCCAGGGTACATTGGTACCCGGGAAGGGGGAATCTCCCCCTTCTCAGAGGAGAAGGGTTGGGTGGGGCAGGGGGAGGGACTGTGTGAGGAGAGAAATGGAAGATGGGCTGTGATTGGAATGTAAAGTAAATAAATAAATTAATTAATGAACAAAAAATGAACAGAAGCACAATTTATCTGAAGATTCTAATACCAAGTGATCTATCTTATTATATATTACTCTAGTAATCTCTTAGGTTTATTTTTTAATGAAATGAGAAGACCATGGTATTTGTTCTATCTTACATATTACTCTGTTACTCTCTTAGTTTTGAGTTTCTTTATAAAGAAATGAAAAGACACGGATAGTGTAAACAATCGTAAGATACAGAACCTACTTCAGCCCAAGAATGTTCATGTATGCCTTTCCAGTCCACTCGCCTGCTGCAGGTGATCGGGTTTCCCATTCTTGCCTCTGCACATTTGACCTGGTTGAGAACTTCAGGTACATGGAGTTCTATGGCAGAGCTTCCTGTGTTTCTCGTTCTGCTCACCAGCATGCAGTAGATATATCCACATGTTCTTCTGTGCACCGTCATCATCCATCACTGTCACTACAGTACAGTACCTCATATTCAACCATAGTGCAATCTGTCTCACTGTGTCTCACAGTGACTAGACATGGGATTGCTAGGGGTTAAATATTTGGTTGTTAGTGGGTCAAGGTTCAGGATAATGTAGATTTTTATACCATGTTTATTTGAAAAGAATGTGTCTCTAATGTACTTTAGTCAAATCACCAAGCTAAGAAACTTAATTAAAAGGGTCTTTTTTAAAAAAGGCTTTTTCTGTTTGGGTCATAGTATAAAGGTCCATGTCATGGTATTTTGCCCATTTCTATAGTTATTCTATGCAAACTTAAGATGTAGGGATGCTAGGTTACAAGTACTGAACCTGAAAATACTTACAGCCTTGCTAGGGAACTGTAGTAGCATTTCACTCACTTGTCACTAGCATTGGATGCACCATACATAAGATGCAGACTCCACTCTTCCCAGCTCCTTGACAAAATTATTAAGATCATCAGATCATTAGGTATGATTCTCATGGATAATTTTGTTATGGGACACAGCCTCTCTAAAAGAAAGACTAAAAGTAGAATGGTTAAATGTTGGGTCTTTTCATCTGTACAGTTATGCCTTGCTATATCTTGCTGTATCTGTACAGTTAGGCTTGCTTCACACAGTATCATTTAAAAATGGACTACTGCACATTCATTTTCTGGTTTCACAGCACAGCACAGCACAGGGTGTGGCTGAGATGACACAAAGTTCTTTTCTCAAAGCCTTAGAGGTGGAAGTCCAAACTGGAGGTGTGAGCAGGACCCTTTTTTCCACAGATCTCTTTCTGTGGCCACAGACGACTGCCTTTAGTGAGTCCTCACAGGGTTCCTCTCAGAGGATGGGAGAGTTCATGGTCATCACCAGTCTGATGGTTCGGCCCTCCTGTATCAACTTATTTATTTTACTTTAGTTACTATTTAATGTCCTGTCTTCAAGTGTCGTCATACTGCTCCACCATAAATACTTTGGGATGGACATAGTTCAGTCCTTAACAACCTTATAAGATTGTATGTATATAAAAAACATTAAGTCTTCCTTATTCTGAAATTTATGGATTTCTTCTGGGCACACACACACACACACACACACACACACACACCCTAGAAAGAATCTTATACTAAATGTTGAAATTTTGAGTTGCTTCATTGTAGATTTTCCTTAAGGAGTGTGTAGCAAGACTTAAGATGTTGATTCAGCAAAACTGTTGCTTTTCATGTGGTTTTATTACATGTGAGTGAATAAATGTGTGTATGTTTTAGTGTATGTATGTGTGTGAGTGTGCATGTGTAATTGTGTATGTGAGTGTGTTTGGGTTTATGTATGATTACATATGTGTGTGCACGCACAAAACAGCCCATTGGGAATCACGTTCAAGTTTCATGATTGCCTTTTCTTCCATTGCCTGCGTGTTTCTAGAAGAACTAGGAGCAAAATTATACATAATTCACAAAGAAGCTAATTGTGAAAGAATGGAAGTACAGGGACCTGTGGTAATAACTGAATGTGAAGGTATATTCTTCAGATGGGCTGTGCAGTAATTCAACCACCATTTCAGTATATGAAAGTTTTAGATTTAGCTTCATTCTTTTCTGCTTCATTTACTCTTGGGGTTTCCCACTGCCTATTTCCCATCTCCCTTTCAGGCTTGTCATCCTCCGCACAGGCTTCCTCTCCACCCGATGGCACTATAGGCATGCTTCAGAGAAGGCCCTGGTGCTTGTGAGGGATTAGTGGGCTAGAGAGATTTCAATCTGCTTAGCACTGTCAGGAGGACAGAGCCTGCCCTACACTGTCTGCTCAGCATTCTTGGTTTGGGTTACATTTTTTCAAAGAAGTATGTGCCAAGAATTAAAGTTTTGACTCACCCGGAAAGTTGCTTTTTATGTACAATTTGCTAATTTTTATATTTGGGTAGTTTTAATATTTTCCTTCTTCTGTTTTGATAAAGCTTTCATTGTTCTCTATAACAACACATGAACTGGAAGATCATCAGACAGAACTGTGTTTCAGTTCTCACAGTGAGTTCCACAATGCCTCAATGGCATGGCTGCCTAAACAATACCCAAACAAGGATGGCACCAATAGAAAACCAATACACATACTATCGTTGAAGGGGAAAATCTCACAGACCTCAACTCTGCACAAAATGATACAGCCTACTAAGAAATACTGAGAATAGGAGAAATACTTACCCAAGGAAGAACCTCCTAATTTATTGTTGACTACCATGTGGTCCGTCCTGAAATCATATACATACAAATTACATTATATAGCCTGAGCAGGTGGTATCTATATATTTCTGACTCTATATGTAACAACAATAAAGAAAAAGCAGCAAGCAACACGAGTTGAGGGAGGAGCTATGTAGAAGAGGTTGAAGAGAGTGAGGGCTATATTTTTGTTTGGTTTGGTTTTTGTTTGGTTGGTTTGGTTTGGTTTGGTTTTGGTTAGGGGTTTTTGTTTGCTTTTTGTTTGTTTTGGTTTCAGTATCTATGGATCTCAGGGGCAGTATGGTCAGCCCAGACAGAAACATTTAATTTAAACTATATTTGTGTATGTATGCATATATACTCATTTCCATTTTATGTAATTTTTGGTAAGTAGATACCAATATGCTTCCTATGACCTATTTAGACATAGTCACTGTAATTCCACATTCCTCCCATCTCTCTCCTTCCATGTTGACTTCCCTTCCCCTTCTAGCTTCCTCCCTTCATCTTCTATATTTCTCCCATTGCATTATGCTTGCTTTGCTCTTCCCACCTCTAGTGCTTCTCCCCAACCACATGTTCCCCTTTGTACCTTTCTGGCCTCTGTGATTACTCGAGGTTATACATTTCCATCTGAGGATTTGGAGTAAGGATCCTCTATAATTTCCACTCGAGTTAGGACTTCAGTGGCAGAACATATGGCTTTGTTTTTCTGGGTTGCAGTGAGCACATTTAAAATAATCTTTTCTGCTTCCACCCATCTAACTGCAAAGTCTCAAATGCCATTTTTCTCCACATTGAAGAATATTCCCTAATATATAGGCACCATAGCTTCATTATCCATTCATCGGATGAAGGACGGTTATGTTGTCTCCATTCCTAGTTACTGTGAGTAGAGCAGCAATGAACAGAGTTAAGCAAGCGTCTGTGGAGTGGGACATATATCAAGAAGTGGCGTAGCTGGGCTGTGTGGTAGATGATCTTTAGTGTTTTGAAGATTCTTCACACTGATTTCCAGAGGAGCTGCACCAATCGTTATTCCTCTGAGAATGAGTGCAGGTTCCTTTACTCCCTATACAACCTCCCCAGCATTTGTTGTGAAGTGTTTTATAGATTTTTATATATTCTAACTGGTGTGAGATGAAATCTCAAAGTTGTTTCAGTTTGCATTTTCTTAATTGCTAAGGCCGATGAGCAATTTTGAGGTGTTTTTCTTTAGCCATTTTAATTTCTTCTTTTGAGAACTCCATCTACACAGTCCTGTCTTCTGACCATCTACATTTCCTACACCAGGAGGTGAGGGGCTGGTTTAATGAGGCTTGTGGAGTTGGCCTGAAGACACTATTACTGGTAGTATCAGTCCACTAGGGGGCACTGCAGGGTTCCTAGAATTACTTTTTTCTTAAATGGCTCTGAGGTTTGAAAAGCTGATAAGATTGGTGGTTGGGTCCCTGGGAGCTCTGAGGGTACTAGTTAGTAATTGTTGTTCATCCTAAGGGGCTGCAAACCCTTCAGCTCCATAGAACCTTTCTCTAACTCCTTCATTGGGGACAGTGTACTCAGTTCAATGAATGGCTGTGAGCCTCTATACAGGGTGGGACTGAATGTTCTGGCAGCATGTGTATAGTAGAGGACTGCAAATTTGATCGTCAGTAGGAGGAAAGGACCTCGGCCTTGTGAAGGTTCTGTGCCCCAGTGTAGGGGAATGCCAGGGCCAA
>JADRCD010238756.1:0-34102 GCA_019843815.1 Montemys delectorum
TACTACCCCCCTGCCATGGTGGCAGCTCCCCTGTCCTGGTTGCCAGACATCTGCGACCTTTGAAAAAGAAAGATTAAGAGAAAGCAAGTCAGGAGGGTGCTAGTGACCCCACAAAAACGTACCATTGTCTTCCATGGATTCTCCTTTCTTGGAATGACAGAGGGATGCCACTATGTTCAGCTGCAGTAGGCAGCTCTACATCTCCTTGGTGTGTGGAAGAAGATAGATTTTCTGCTTGGCACAAACGCTGCAGCCCGGGGTGATTGCTGGTCTACAGTGGCCCCTTGCAACTGCTCTCCAGATCTCCAAGGGCCCCGCCATACTTACCTGAAAAAGGAAGGAAAGAGATAGATGTTCATGAAGGAGCCATTTGCACTAGAAGTTACTCCCTTCTCTGTTTTTGTGGTTTGGGGCTTATTTGGGTTTACAAGTATGTTTTCTTTTCCCCTAAATTGCCATTGCATATTCAAAGGGTGTTTGCTTTCAGTGTTTTGATACCATGCTGTTTTCAAGCCCCAAATGTTTTTCATGGCCTGTCTTGGTAAGTGTACAAGCTGCAAGGGGAAGGTTGGTGACTGAGAAGAACACGGTATTACTCAAAGTTTATAACTCAGAGTTAGCAAATACAAAGCAGACCGCGAAGTGAGATTTCTGGGGCTCAGGATTAGTCAGCTGACCACAGAAAGTTCTCTTTAGAGTGCTGCTTTTAAGCTTGAAAATTAGAACTAGTTGTCCTCCTTACTAAGGTAAAAATGTGGAAAATAATTATGAATTTGTCCTGTTGCTTTTTTGATATATGTGGAGAGTTGTTGGGGAGGTAGATGTGTATATGTGGGGTGTGTGTGTGTGTGTGTGTGTGTGTGTGTGTGTGTGTGTGTGTGCTGTTTGTATATGTCTTTATTTGGAGGCCAAAGATCAATATTATTGACCCTCCTCAATCTCTAGTCACTTTGTATTTTGAGATAGGCTCTCTCCTTGAACTTGGAATTCACAGATTGAGGCAGACTAACTGGCTAGCAGGTCCTGAGAATCCTCCTGCCTCTATCTCCTAAGCACTGGAAGTCCATGAGCACAGGCAGCTGCTGGGATGGGTACTGGAGATGGGACTGGGGGGCATGCTTGCCCAGCAAGCACTTTACTGACTGGTCTATCTTCCCAGCCCCCTAAAATAATATTTCATTTATCTGAAGGTAAGAAATGTGTAAACCAGCTTTCCGCAGTGAGCCTTAGTCAATCTGTGGCTTTTTCCACACTCCTCTGTAAAATGCATCACATGCATTTGCAAATTCATAGTCTTGTGGGTCTTAGAATCCAAGAGAAGCAAATTTCAGTTCTAGTTTCCCCCCTCCTCCCCCCAAAAAAAGAATAGATTGACTTGAACACACTAATTATCCTGGAGAGCCTCAAAAATTATCTCCCCTAGGTCACCACCATGAGACATAAAGACCATGTAGGCTGACCATGTACCAAAGTGACATAAAGACCATGTACCAAAGTGACAGGCACACAGGCTACACTATACAACCAGTAGGTGATGTGATCCTTAGAGGGAGGGGCGTTTTTTGATGTAATAGTAACAGGACTGTAGATTTCATACATGGGAAATTAAACAGTAGTGTGTTTAACTGCATCCACCTCCTGTTCTCTCTTAGCCTCACTACCTGATTACCTGTTCACGTCCAGTATGCCTGAATGAGCCCCTGAAAATGCAGCAGCCAGCATCCTGTGAAACTTTTCCAAAGGAGAAGTCAGCACAGCTCAGCCTCCCTTCAGATATCTACTCCCATGAGGACTGTCTATCACTTTCCCATAACTCTCAATTACGTTGACCCCAAGTCCCCACCAAATCTGGAATGCTGTCTTTTTGTGCCAAATTTGGCTGGCTGTGTTCAAGTAGCTTCCCATGCCTTTGCTGAGGGATCTGATTTAGTTGCTGTGGGTAGAGGATACTTAATGTTTTTAACAAACCCCTAGGCATTCCCTATGACCATAAGAGTCAGAGGAATCAAGAGTCAGGCCATATGTTTCTACTGCTTCCAAAGCCCAGAAGATCTTCCCAAACATCTGGAAAGTAGACAAGAAGGTGTATGATGGAAAAAGCATTGAGTATGGCGAATTCAGTATCAGCCTCTACATCTATCGAAATATTGGTACACGCCCTCCTAGAATCATGGGATTCCAGTTTGAAGAAGTCCTATTATGAGTACATTAGCAGAGCCAAGAAGATTGCTTAGTTTATAAGTGAGCTTGCTGCCACGCCTGAAGATGTGAGGTCAATCCCCAGAACTCATGAGGTAAAGGGAGAGATCTGACTTCTGAAAGTTGTCCTCTGACGTCTGCACATGCATGATAGCTTTCATGTCTTCCTTCCCCCAACAAACACATGCCACAAACAACAAAGGAACCTAAAGACATACTTACAGATACACAGTGGAGGAAACTGTATAATGACTGTAATGATTAGTCTTGGGTGCCAACATATCTAGTAGGGACTAGGGAGATGGCTCAGACATCAAAGTGTATGCCACAAAGTATGAGGACCTGAGTTCAGGTCCCAGTGCTCATATGTAAACCCAAATGCAGTGGTATTAACACATAATCCCACTGCTGGAGGAGAGGGGGAAGGGAGAGGAGGAGAGGAAAGCTAGGGAGGGGAGAGGAGGGGAGGTTTATCCCTAATCCTACTACTGGAGGGAAGAGAGGGGGAAGGAAGAGGAAAAGGAAGAGAGAAAGGGAAAGAAAGAGGAAAGGGGAGGGAAGGAGGGGGAGGGGAGAGGAGAGGAGAAAAGGGGAGGGGAGGGGAAGGGAGAGGAGGAGAGAAAAAGGAAGAAGAGGAGGAGAATCCCTGGGGCTAGCTAGCCAGTGTGCCTAGGCAAATCAGGAAGTCCCAGGATCAGCAATGGACTTTGTCATAAAAAGTTAGGCAAAGAGAAATCAGACAGATACTCCACATCAATCTCTATCCTCCACATGCACACACATACATGAGTACACACATGGACAGACACATACACACACCAACCCAAAGAAGTGACCACATGTTCAGTAAAGTGCACTTCTAGGTGGGTATGTAAGGGCACTTCAGCTGCCAATCAATTGGCAAAATTAAAGAATTAGTTCCTTGATGGATTATTCTCTTTGAATCTAGCCAGTGTCATTTGCATTTCAAGAGATGATAAATTCCGTAGCACACAACAAACTCCCTGTATATGACCTGTAATGAAACACAAGCAAACCCTACTTGTAAGTCCTCCAGTGAATCTGATCCATCTCTACTTGTATCTTAATGATTCCTGCAGGACTCTGGACACTGAAAACCTTCAGGACATAATTTCTCAATGAGGTCATAAGAGTGACTGAGTGGATGTGCTCTTCAACTTCACTCCCATGAGCTTTAGCATTCCTGACTATTTAGGACGTGCACAAGGTTTAGGTAACTGTCACTTGTCAAAGTTACCCGTCCTTGTGGCTGTTTTGCTCTGTATTTTAATCTGCTTATTCTAGGTATGTATGATCATGGTATGCTTGATATCAGCCATGACCTTCAGAGCACTGAGCAATGGACTTTGTGCATTAATGCTAGTTTGGGAAAAATCAGGAAGTTGTTTCTTTTGCTATGCTACATAAAGAGCTCAGAGTGGGAAAAGAAAATCCAAAGACAAATTGAAACCACCCCAAAACATATCTGAGGTTAATTCAGTGCTCACAGAGAGAGAACAATAGACAGCTCTGGGGGTTAAGCAATGCTCACTTCTTTTCCAAGGTGCTGAGTTCCCATCAAAGAACAAAGCAAGGGTCCGTTCTCTCATGTTCTGTTAATGCAGATCTCTAATGCAATGGGGTTCTCCTATTCAAAGCCAGCCTTCTGGACTGCCAAGAATGGACTTTAAACTTTTGGCTGGGGTGTGACTTTGAGGTAGAGCACTTGCCTGGCATGTGCAAAACCCCAAAGTTCATTCAGCAGCACTAACACAGGAAACAAACAAACAAATTCAAGTCCACAGGAGGATGCATCTCCTGCTCAGGCTGTAATGAAACCATTGTAATCAAGGGATTCAAATGCGACCTTAACCAAGAAAACATTCTTTGTGTTAGTGTCTCAGTTAGGGCTTTACTGCCGTGAACAGACACCATGACCAAGGCAACTTTTACAAAGTACAACATTTAATTGGGGCTAGCTCACAGGTTCACAGGTTCAGCCCATTATCATCAAGGTTCAAACATGGCAGCATCCAGGCAGGCGTGGTGCAGGAGGAGCTGAGAGTTCTACATCTTCATCAGAAGGCTGCTAGCAGAATACTGGCTTCCAGGCAGCACTGATGAGGATCTTAAAGCCCACGCCCTCAGTGACACACCTACTCCAACAAGACCACACCTACTTCAACAGGGCCACACTTTCTAATAGTGCCAGTCCCTGGGCCAAGCATATACAAGCCATTACAATTAGGAATGAATGTGGCCATGAGCCACATTGCTCATTTTTAGATGTTTGGGGGACATTCGGAATAAAGCCAGGCAGGCAATCATCACAATTATAGAGGGTGATACCTATGGAGTACAGAGGAAAGAAATGTTTGGGACACTAGAGTTACCATAGGGAACAAGAGATTTAACCAAAAACAAAACAAACAAACAAACAAACCGTGTTCTAGTTTGATTTCTGTGGTAAACATCATGACCAAAAGAAACTTGAGAAGGAAAGGGTTTATCTCAGGTTCAGGTCACAGCCCAGCATGGAAGAAACCAGTGCTGGACTGGTTCTGGCAGGAAACTGAAGACAGGAACTAAAGCAGAGGCCATGGAGGAACACTGCATCATGGCTTGTTCCATGTAGCTTGCTCCCCAAGCATTCTTATACAACCTAGTCTACCTGCCTAGAGATGGCACTGCCCACAGTGGACGAGGCCTTCCTACATCAATTATCAATCAATTAGCATCAGGCCAATCTAATAGAGGCAATTACACAATCGAGATCTTCTCTCCCGAGGTATATCCATCCAGGTTTGTCTCAAGTTGTCAAACATTAGTCAACACAGTCAGGAGCTCTGAAGGAGTTTTCAATGTTCACTCCCAACTAGGAAAATCACAGCACTTACTACTTGAATATCATGCTCCCAGGAACAAAAGTTCATATGGAGCATCCCACTGACCCACGTACTCATGCTTAATGGTCTCCGGTTTGTCTGGATGTATTCATGTCCACAGTGAGCCCTACCTGTAGAGCATTTGCTCTACATATCTGCCTCTTCCTTTTGTTTGGTTAAATTGAGATTGGTCCTCAGAGAACAGTCTCATACTACAAAAAGGCAACTGCAACTTCTAAATGGCTGGGAAGATAGCTCAATAAGCAAAATGTTGGCCTTGCAAACATGAGGACTTGAGTTTAAGACCCAGAACCCATGTAAGAAGACATGTATGCTGAACCAAGCTTGTAATCCCAGTGTTTGTGAAGTTGAGACAGGTAGATCGCTGGGGCTTGCTGACCAGCCAAACTGACTGAGATTCACTTCCAGACTCCACACTCGTGTACATGCACACACACACACACACACACACACACACCATACACAGACACGTACACAGAGACAGAAAGAGACACACAGAGAGAAACAAACAGAGATGGAGAACTGCTTTTGGTAAGGCATTTATAACTAGGTATGATTAGAGCTATGATATTTACTCCTGGGATAGCAATAGGAACCATTATGAATTTGTAGTCAAATGAATGCAAAGCCTTCAAGTCTGGATATGACTTCGTCTTCCCAAAAGGATGGAGTCACAAGCAGACAAGCAAATGCTCAGGAGAATTCCTGGAAAGGAAGAAGAAATTGTCAAGCTACCTGCTCTCGCTCTGCAAGGCAAAGCCAATGACTCCTGCCTAACGTACAGGCACAGCGCTGTTGTCTAAGCCGAAGGTCATTGTGGATATGATGTGAGTGCCTCAGAATCAGAGCCATACAAGTGCATAGCAAATATGTGCACCACATATCCAAGCTTAATAGCTTAGAAAGGTTCAGAGCCCTAGAAGCCCTAATGAGGAAAGGCTAACCAAGAGGGCCAAGCCTACAAGTCAGCAGGGCACCTTCTTGCAAAGCTACTCGTGGAACGTGACTGATGACGTCTCCTCCATGAGAGAAGGCGTCACTGAAGAGAGTCACTTCAGTATTGAAGCGACCACCTTCTCCGGTAACAACTGCCCATCATCCATATGCTCATGTGTGACCAGTGGACTAAGAAACGGAAAGCAGTTAGTACTGGCCTCCCCAGCTGCCCAATGAAGAGATTTTGTCCAGATTTCTAGGTGAGTTTTCCCAGCCAGCACCCTTGCAAAGAGAAGCAGGTCCCTCATGCCGCAGGCCTCTGGGATACAAGGCCTCCATAGTATTTTTGAAAAGCCAGTATCGCCCACTGACAATAAAGGGGCATTCACGTTGGGCAAAGACATTCCATGGGAAGAGGCGGAGCCGGGCTACCGGGCAGGCTGAGCACCGACTTTGCAGACGGATTGCTTTTTTCCATGTCCCTGAACTTGAGCAGGTGCCAATGCAGCTACCGGCTTTAGGAGACACCCGTAGGCCAAGATAGCAAGCCCCCAGCTTTTCCATGGAATTTAGCAGCAGCTACCAGGGGCGTCATCAGAGAGCATTCATTTTTTCCCTCGCCTGGTTTCCCACATTCTGTGACCACCTTGATCTGTGCCAGGGAAAATATCAAAAGCCTAGGTAAACGGAGGGAACCCAGTATTCACCAGTCTGGCCTTAAAATAGCTGATGGAACACCCCCAGCCCAGAGAGTACAAAAGCTCTGACTGTAGTTAGTGTGTTCAGAGCACCACCCAGACTACCCCAAGGGCTCACCCCATCCCTGAAAGCCTATCTGAGAGTGGACAGCAAGGGAGCCAGGCTTTCTGCTGCCTCATTCCACAAGGGCCCCCTGGGACTTAGGTGAATATTAATGAACATCAAGTAGCCAGATACAAACCAGGATGAGCCACTGGGCAGGGTGGGGACATTGGCAAAGCTTATGTCTGGGTGAGGTAAAGGATTGGGCACAGCAAATGTGGAGAGCTGGGAGGAGGGTATTCTTGGATTAAAGAGAAAGCCTGGAAGTCGTCGGGTGTGTCCCAGGACAGAGAAGGAAAACATCTGCTTGCCCACTCCTGGGCACCCTGGGCAACTCAAGAAGATGCTGCTGTTGTCACAGGCTGTGTCTGTGGATGGAGTGAACACAGCAAAGAAGAAGAAGGATAGGGGTTTGTGGTGGTTACTTTCAAATGACAGTCAACTCACCATAACCTATAATCAGTTGGGAAGTGAATCAACTAAGGAATTATCTAGATCAGATTGGCCTATTGGCATGTCAGTCCAGGGATAGGTTTGCGGTTGTCTTTGTTGTTAAATGATGCAGACCACTGTGGGTATTGTCACACCATAGGCTTCACCCTGAGCGAGGACCCATGTGTTTAGTCTTCTTGGCTATTGACTGGGAATGTTATGTGAATGGCTGTTTAAGTTCCCTGCCTTAACTTTCTCCAAAATAATGAGCAGCAACTTGAATTTGTAAGTTAAAATAAACCTTTTCCTCCCGCTAGGTTTCTTTTGCCCAAGGTGTTTTCTCTCAGCTAGAAATGAAAGTAGACAGGGAAGACTAGAGGAGAAGTGACTGAGGAAAGAGAAGAAGCTTATGTGCTACACACAGGCTTTTGGGAGTTGTCTTAAAATGACTGCTCTTGAGAAACTGCCTGGTTTGGCAAACAAATATTCCAGACACCCAGTGAGATCTGAATTTCAGATCAACATGGAAATATCCTTTTCCAAATAAAGATATTCTGTGAAGTATTACACGTGGCATGAGTATAAGTACATTCCATACAATATTTAGACATACCAATAAATGAATAAAATAACTGAATAAGCAACATATAATATCAGCTAAGATCTAATGTTGTCATTTTGAATTTTGAGATACAAAAAAAAGTTTTGCTATAAGTATGCCCCATGCAATATTTCCTTAGAATGAGTATGTGACATGCACTCTTTGGACATATGTATAGAATAAGAAATAACATTTTTGTCCTATTAACTGGATGTAACATTCAGCCAAACTTGAATTCCATCAGAAGAAGTTTTGGTCTGAGTAAGTCACATCCAATATCTAGCATGGCATGTCCGGCATTTATCTGAATTTGAGAGTAAATGGGTATGTGCTGCTTTCCTGAATTTCACTTTCGCACAAATTTCCCTCCTCACTAGAATGGAAACTCAAGATAGCTTCTGCCACATTCTCTGCGGTCTATGTGTGACTTTGCTCTGTAAGATTCACAGAAAGATGTGATAGCCAGGGCGTGTATATGTTCCCTGCAATCGCACCATGCTGGCTTTGTCTGTTATTAGCTGTGTGTTCTTAGGCAAGTAATTTGACCACAGTTCCCTAAACATTCTCATTTGATCAGTGAGGGAAATGATGATTTCTCAAATTGGATGTGATAGAAAAACAATATAAGCAAATAATTTGTAGGTGAACGGCAAGACTCGGTAAACAAGCACTGTCCCTATTTATTAGTGTCATCACTACTGTTGGATGCTTGATGAGTAAAGAAGACTAGGAGAAGCAAACAGGCCTGTGAGTGTTGAAGGCCATCTGAGCCAATGCTGGGCTTCTTATGCCAACTCTCTGACCTTTCCATTGAGTCGCAATCTTCCTTCTTATTCTGAAACCCCATAGTCGATAAGGAAAGGATGGTTGAGGACCCAAAGTGACAAAGCCATGCATACAAACATACAGCTGTGGGCTAAAGGGATTAGAAAGTGAAAAGTACCCATCGCACTCTTGAACTGATGCTCACAGCAGTGTGTGTGTGTGTGTGTGTGTGTGTGTGTGTGTGTGTGTGTGTGTGCATGCCCTATAAAGAGGGCATGTTGGTCCACATTATCCTCTTCTGGACAGGGAGGAGCTCATAAGGCCACACATCTCCCAGAGGGTTTATACATAGATGATTGCTGGGAGAAAGACGTTTCCTTCAGTTGTATAACTACGGTTAAGTTACCCTTGTTCTAATGAAGCACACACACACACACACACACACACACACACACACACACACACAATGAGAGTGGGAAACAGAGGAGAAACAAAGACAGAGGCACAGAAAGACAGAGATAAATGTAGAAGGGGGACTAGTTGAAGTGAGAAAGAGGTCACAGAAGTGAGAGGGAGACAAGAGAGGGAAGTGAGATGATCAAAATATGTTATAGATACATATGAAAATATCATAAGGAAACCCACAATGTAAAATCAATATCTGCTAACTTTTTAAAAGAAAAAAAAAGAGAGAGAGTAAAAACAAAAGGGGGTTATTTGACTAGTTTTTTTTTTCTTTGTTTGTTTGGGGTTTTTTGGTTTTTCAAGACAGGGATTCTCTGTATAGTCCTGGCTGTCCTGGAACTCACTCTGTAGACCAGGCTGGCCTCGAACTTAGAAGTCTGCCTGCCTCTGCCTCCCAAGTACTAGGATTAAAGGCATGTGCCACCACTGCCCGACTTGACTAGTTTGTTTGTTTGTTTGTTTGTTTGTTTGTTTTAAGCCTGTCTTCACACAAGATTTAACTAGTCTCAGTTTCTTGTAGTTCTAGTCTTAGGAAGTCTACATTTGCAAAAAGTAAAAGAAAGACTGCTATATTGGACTAGAATATTCTGCGAAAGGAGCCTGGTGCTACTGCCTACCTGTCTGTCCTGCCACTCAGGGTAATGGTGTCAGGAGTTGGGGCTCTTGGGAAATGAGATTCACTTATTTGGATCAGAATTTGCCCTTCCATTGCAAAGGTTCTCAAGAGATCTCCTCACCTCTCCCTACCACCACCACCACCACCATGTGAGGTTACAAAGAAGTGTCATTCATGAACCTCCAAGTTTTCACGAGAAACAGAACCTACTCGTATCTTGATCTGGCACTCTCCATCCCCTGAACTGTGAAAATCAATGCATATTGTTTATAAGCTACCCAGACTATGTGATTTTGTCAAAACATCCCAAAGAAACTAAAAATACCCAGAGCAACACCAGGATGGCCAAGCAGCAGGGAAGCAGTGGCAGGAAATTCAGGTACAGGCAACTCTGCTGCGGTCGAAGATACTATAAGTAGAACTTCAGGTTAGCTAAGGAAATAGTTTCCAACTGGTGTATCATTCAACACTTTCCCAACTATCATCAACTCACAATACAACAGGACTTCTGTAAAAAACTCAAGAGGCCATCCTACTTCTGAGCATCTCCCCTGCGTCTCACCTAACTCCTTCTAAGTTCAAGGCGTCCTCAGTCAACACATCAGAGCAGTCAAATTCCCAAAATGCGCCATTCCTTCTGTTACCCAGAGCCACTCAGGTGGGCTTTTCAATAATGTTAGATAATGCTGTGTCTTTACAACTATTTCTCCCCAGCTCTGAGAAAGCACCACTTGGTCCCAAAGCAAACATCTGTTGCTATCCTCTCACTCTGACAAAAGGATGTAAGTGCCAAGAAATCAGAATAAGCAGATGGCTGAATGTTTTATAGCAATTTCCTCCATATTGAAACACCCCCTCCTGGAGGAAGAAGAGGGAGGAAGAGGCTGTGAGATTCAGAAAGTAAATAAACCTAATGAGTTCCAGAAAGCCAAGACTTAAAAGATTCTGGAGGCCCCTTTCCAAGGAAGCAGAAATGACTGCTCTAAAGAAAAGATGCTCTGATCAGCCCAAGTGCCTGGAGGAACTCTCCAACGTCTCCAGGTACAGGAAAGTCATGCAGCGAGGTCCAGAGATGCAGTTTCTGTCCGTCATTATCCACACTGGAGTGGACTTTTTGGTGATGCAGATGACTCTAAGTCGTCTGTAAGTAACCCCCTGCCTAACACCCCATGTAATTAACCCCAATATATTCACTGGCTCTCCAATTTGGATATGAGTCACTGGTGCCCTTTCTGGAGTGAGCAGACTTTGCTCACATATCTCCAGGAAAAGTATCACACAACATCCCACCAAGGTATGCTTCCCAATAGCATGTGTCGGAAGACAGGAGGGGAGGAAGAAGGCAGTCAGGAATTCTAACTACACAGGAAACTTTGGGAGAAATATGTAGTAAAGAAAAAATAAAGTATTTTAGCCCAGCACATTCATAAAACACACAGAAGGCAAATCCATCCTTTTAACACCTCAAGAGGCTGAACACAGCAACACCCCATTACAAGTAAGACATATGGAGCATATTTATACAGAAACGGTGATGAGCAAGTCACACCAACAAGAGTATGAAGAGTCCAAGATCAAGGCAATCTAGTGAAGACTTGATTTCTGCTTCAAGGATGGCACTTTCTCTCTGTCCCCTCATGTTATGGGAGCCGGGATGGGAGTCGCTCTAAAGTCTGTGTTGTAAGAGTACAAGTCTTGCTCATGAGGGTGATGGATAGCCTCTCTCAAAATCCCTGTCTCCTAATACCATTGCCGTAAGGCTCAGAAAGTCAGCACAGAGTGCATGGTATAAGAAGTAGTAACTTCAGTAAAGCCAGACAAGGTGTGACTTCACGGTAACTACATGATGCAAGTCTTGGAAGGGTGAAGAATGTTCCATGCAAAGACAACAGGAAGATTTCAAAGGTGTGTAATGGAACTGGCTGGTGGAGGAGCTTGGTTAAGGAGCGAGATGAGGCACAGGTTGAGGGATTCAGTCATCAGATAGACTCTAGATTTCATCTGAGAAGTTCAGAGACCAAGTTGCTCATCATTAGGTTGATCTATCAATTTAAAAGGATTTCTTTCGCCAATCTGAAATTCTATCCATCAACAGCATTGTTGTGGTGGTTCATCACTATGGACCTAAAAGATTGCCCATTGTCCATGAAAGGCAATATGCAACAGCTCGTGAAATTATGAGACAATTATCTTTGTGTAACCATTCGATTTTCAGTAATTCATCTTGCAGATGTGCTCGAAAGTGCCCCAGGTTATTCAAGTCAGTATTGCATATAAAACCAAATTGTGGGTGTGACCTAGGTGCCTATTACAAAGGGACTGATTAACTCAGTTATGATACCAACATACCCGTAAAATAAATGCAAATTAATGAATAACATGGAAGTCCTTGACATTGGAACAATCCCTCAATATAGACTATGTAGATAACATGGGAAAAATCTCTAAAATATATTGTCAAAAAAGAAGGAAAGACAAAATCTTTATAAATTAAAGAGGCCTCAGGGAGGCAGAGAGCAACCTTATCGGCTAAGTGTGGGCTTCGTTTAGTGACTTTCTCCCAAAGATTATGGCATGGAAGGGTGAAGTCACTTGCCAGTGAATGACCTAGCAAGCTACCTCACCTGGGTGACATAAGTGATTCAGGGGCAAGATGGAGCGAAGTGATCACTCTTGGTCAAAATGTCAACATCATGGGTGACATCAAATTAAAGTCTACCACCTTAATGCTACATCACCTCTGAGGTCGTCCTCTTGAAATTCCTATGTCCTGGGTTAACCAGAAGGAAAACACCTATCTGCCAACACTGACAGGGGAATCTCATACAAAACCATTGACCAGCTCTCCTTAAACTGTCACAGTCACGAAAGACAAAGGCTGAGCAACTACTGCAGGACAGGGTAAGTAAAGGACACACAACAACTAACTTAAGATAACATCCCGAACTGAGAAGGGACACTGGGTTGCTAACAAAATCTGATGAGCTGTGAAATTCAAATATCTGCTCTGTGCCGGCATCAAAATTAATTATAATTATTGTTTTGAGTGTGCAAAATGCAGCGTTAAAATGTAAGACACTAGTAAAGAGGACACTTGGGTGGTGAGCCTTGGCAAGTTTCCTTTAGATACAAACTATATTCTAAACAAAACATCTATTAAAATTTGAAACAAAGTAGAGGTCACCCGGAGTATTTATATGTAAATAAATCTCTTCAGAAGAAGAATAAACTGGTCATTTCTGTGGCCTCCAGTGAGTGACCTAAGTTTCTGGGGGAGGTTTCACAGAAACCAGTTTTCCATTTTGAACGGTCAATCAGGCCTCTTTAGACATGAGACAGCCTCCACAGTACAGAATTAAAACTAAGTCATCTAAGCGGCCTGTTTCTAAAAGATGCCTTTGTTCTGAAGCACCCTCTTTTAGTGAAATGGTGAAGCTGTCCTCTTGAGAGAATTCATTAAATCGTGCTCACTCATATCTGTAAGTTACATAGTTTAAAACTGCAAGGATCCAAGGAAAATGGTATCAGGAGTATGAACATTTTCAGAACAAAGAAAAGGCTTAAGTAGCAATCTGAATATATTGAATAATAAAGAAGAGTATCCAAGAGAAAAAAATTCTGGGCATGCAATTCTTAAGGGATGATGGGAAAAATGAATGATAAAATGTCCAAAGGGAGAAGTTGGATGCACAGAGACTAATTCTAGTGAACTATCCATGAGGACATGACACAGTGGTAAGAGCGCTTGCAGTGCACCCATGAGGATCTAGGTCTAAATGCCCAGCACCTATGTAAAAAGCTCCTGTAACCACATGCCTGCCTAACTCGGAGCTGTCGGCAGAGACAGGAGGATTGCTGGGACTTTGGACCTATAAGTCTAGATCCAAGTTCAGTGAGAAATCCTGTCTCGAGGGAATTAGATGAGTAATGACAGAGTAGGACACCTGATGTCCTCCTCTGGCCTCTGCATAAGCATGCACATGCACAAGCAACACTACCACATACACACACGCTCACATAGGACAGCACACAATTACACTCAAGACTAGGCACTACACACACACACATACATACACACTCACATAGGACAGCACACAATTACATTCAAGACTAGGCACTCCACACACACATACATACACACAAAGTTCACAAGCACTCCATACATACACACATATACTCACACACTACACACACACATTACACACACTACACACTCACATATATACTCACACATTACTCACACACATTCACAGTATACACACTCACATGCTCACAGGACTGCACACACACACATATACTCACAGGACTATACACACCTACACACACAGACTTCACACACACTCTACACATACACACAGAGACTCATACACTACATATTACACACACACATACACTCACATGCTATACATACTCACACATATACTCACACTCTACACACACACACTGATTTCACACACATATACACATTCACACACTATACACATTCTCACACACGCACACTCACACACACAAATACTCACAAACTGCACACACATGTTCATACACTTACACACACACACTCAGGACTACTCACATACATTCACAGACTCCACTCACACATTATACACAGAGAGAGACTTCATGTACACAAACACACACTACACACATACACATACTCACACTCACACAAATGTGCACAAACACCACACACTACACACACATACTATGCTCATACACACACACACACACACACACACACACACACACACACACACAGTTTTTACTTAATAACATAAATGAACCACACAGTAGAATTACTTCCCCTCTGGTTCCCTGTAGACAGTCCACTGTACCATCCCCATTCTAGAATGAAGCTCTCTCTACCTTTGGCCCTTAACCAAGAGAAACAGACCACGGCCCTGGACTTGTAAAGGGCACCTACGCCATGTGAGAAAAGCTGGTGCTAGAGTCCTTTCTTGCCCTTCCCCGGCACCCTTGGGTTTCAGGCACTCCTCCGTAGTAACCACTTGGGAGGTGACAGGGCGGTGAATTCAGATGTGTCTCCATGAGGGAAGCCCAGCTCTTTGGCAGACAGAGCCATAAGCCCAAGAGCGAGGGCACAGGATTAACAGCTCACCAAGCCAGCCAAGGGCCAGGAGCCAGAAGGACACCCACTGAGAGAGGCAGGGAAACGGTTAATAACTCAAGGTGACAAATTAAGCCAGCTACTCGGGGGCTCCAGTTTGGCTGATGGCGAAGTCAAAACAGAGCCATTGGAAACTGGGGAGGTGCTGTCATTTGTACTGTATTTTTCCACACGTATTTTTATTTTATTTTTGTAATTTGGAAATGTTCATGGGGAGCTGGAAAATGCAGACTGGAGAACCCCTAGGGTCTGAGGAGGCGGGACAGTGAGTTTGCTAGGATGTCAATCAAACTCAGGTCAGCAGTGCTCACCTTGGACATTAGCTATCCATGAGCTTGACTTCCGACCCTCCTCACCTGCCCTCCACCCGCTGTGCCATGGAAACATTCTCACTCCCTCTTCTGTTCTTGGCTTTCTATAACAGTGCAGCTTCGAGCCAAGTCATATTAATAGTGGGTTCTGTCCACTGCACACCAGCCTCCCTCCTTGCCGAGGCCAGCAGCTCTAGAGAAAATGGAGAGAGACCCAGACATCTTATGGTCCTTTGGAAACACGGGACCAAACGATGCAGTAATCAAAACGTTCAGTTGGAGTGTTAGACAGCCATCCCATCCTACTATCTGAACAACCCAACAGAACTCACTGGAAGGAACTCGTTGTTTAAGTGATTATGTGGACTGGGAGATGCTGTCCTCAGTAAAGAGCTTACTGGGCAAGCATGAGGCTCTGAGATTAGACCTCAAAGCAAAGTACATGGAGCGGGTGGCATGGGGAGCACAGGAAGCCTGCTTGTAATCACAGCTCTGCAGAGGTGGAGATAGAAGCATCCCTGGGGCTCACTGGCCTGACAGGCTAGCCCAGTCAGCAAGTCTCCGTCTGACAGGCTAGCCCAGTCAGCAAGTCATTGTCGCAAAAAAGTGACACCTAGAGAGCAACAGTTAAGGTTTTCTCTGATCTTCACATAAATTAATGCTCGTGCTCACGCACACACACATACACACACATACACGCACACGCACACACACACACATACATACATGCACACATACTTGCACACACATGCACATACCTGCACACACAGATATCCATACATACACATCTATACACACATGCATACCTGCACACACATGCACACACAGATGTCTATACATACACATCTATACACACCTGCACACAAACATACATACCTGTACATACATGCACAAACCTGTCCATACACACACACACACATACACGCACACACACACACACACACACACAGAAATTTAAACTAAATGGCTCTGTGCCTCACTTCCAGGAGAGCACAAGGAATCAGCCTAAATAGCGACATATAATGTTCTCACTTCCTCTTGGCATCTTGGCATGATCAGGGCACTTGCTTTTTAAATAGTAGGGTGGGCCATTGTCACACTTGAATACTCGGATAGCACTCTGCACACCAGAGGGGACAGGTATCCCTCAATAACACGGGGATGCAGGTTCCAAGACCGCCTAGATCCTGAAGACCTGAAGAGACACAGTTCTCTTACATAAAATGGCCTACTGTATGCGAGTAGCTTACACATCACCTTCTCCACTCCCACTGCTTTCAATCAGTCATGTCCAAATGTTGACATTTCAATTTGGCATTGTCCTTTACAGAGTTCATTCCACAGAAGCTAAGGTTGGAATCACACATACACACGAAAAAAATAATAATAGTAATTGCAAGACAAAAAAAACAAAAACACAAGACCAAAATCCTCACGATGTTTTAAGTTCTGCTTCCGTGGTGGGCCGCATTCCAGCTGCCTTCAGTTGCATGCAAGAGCATCTAAATCACCGCAGCTAACCCTTGTAGACTGTTTTAACACCTCATGGTAGGACTAACAGTTTGAATTTTAATATTAAAGGTAAATGTGTTTTCCACGTAAGCCTGTGCTCATGGCTCGTTTTGCAAGAGGCATCTCCACTTGGGTGTCTCTACTGTTGGTTTTAGTTTCTGTTCTTAAGAAAGCAGAATGGTTTTATTGGGGTGTGCAGCCTCCCATTGTTGTCCAATAAGCCTTGCACCTGCAGCTAAGCACCCCCACCCCAAGGGTCGATGGGTCTGATAACCCCATCTCAGATGCTGTTCAGATGCCTCATGGGAAAAACATTTCCCTCTCATCCGGCTGAGGCTGTAATACCGAGCTCTCGGGTTCCTTAATTATGGCTGAGAGCTAATGCCTGGTGGCTCATCCAGTGAAGACCTTATCCACCCAGGAGCAGCCCCTGACCCATCTTATGGAACAGTGCAGAAACACAATGTCCCTATTGTTCTCTGGCTAGAGGACTAAGGGACAGGGGGGAATGCCCACACAACCCCTCCCTCAAGAAAAGATTAGTGCAATTATTAGCCAACAGTAATGGCTATAAGCCAAACTGCTCTCAAATCCTCCTGAGCACCAAGTCGCCTCGGAGTCTCTTAAAATCCCAAACACAAGACTATGTGTTCTCCTAAATTTTGCCATGTTGTTCCCAAAGGCTTCTAGGCCAGTGGTTAATGCTGCCCGTGCCCACAAGGTTAATAAGCACAGAAAGAAACATTGAATAATGTATGTGTCTAAGCTGTGGGTCCCTATGCCCCCATAAGTCTGTAAAGCGTAAATACCTAGGGCCGGACATCCCTGGCAATCCCCTCACCCAGCATTAAATAGGAAAACTGTTTTTCAGACCATAGCCATAGATTGTAACTAACATTAGTGTCAATTATATTTTCTCTCCCTTTTACCTCAAAGGAATAATAGTCCCTTAGTCCCAAGAGCTACCAAGAGCTCTCCTGGCCATTCTAAGCCTTTCATCTGGAGTAAACGGAAAATAAATTCTCTTCTATTCTAGGACTTGGAAGTTACATATTTACATTGCTGTGAGTGTCACGATAGAAAACATTTATAACAGGCTACCAAAGTATGCAGACTAACTGTGGATGACACTGGAAGATGAAAAAAACGCAGATACTTGACCAATACTGAAGCAATCGATTGATTACCTAATACTAACCACTGATAAATAAAACAGTTTAAAAATGTTAATTGGGTGAAAACCTGAAATTTGCACTCAAGAAAGCATATATGTGTGTAAACACAGAATCACATGCTTCATAAATCAATCCTTATAGTCCTAAGAACCATTTGGGTTCCCCTCTGACATACAAACACCAGCTAACTCTCTTCAGTGTTCCAGATACAACTCGGTGTCAGAGGTTTGAGTTGTTTCTCTTTGACTGTCATAGGAGAAGCTTTGTTATTTCCGGAGAAATCCACACAACTCAGAGAATGCAGACAGAGAAAAAGAAATGATTCTCAACATTGTACATGTAAAAAGATAATTCTCTGTGCTGTAGAAATCAGGGGAACCAGTAGCTTATGATTGCGAGGAGCTGGAGAGGCTAAATTGCATTTCTATGAACCGTGTTTATAGAGCCGTGCACATAACCTGGTTCCTGCGAATTCGTGCCACGCCTTTGCCACATGCATCCTCATTTCTCAGGCAATAAGCTGTCAGAGTTGACTCTGGAAAGTTCTAGAGCCTAGGTTTAAGTCAGTAAATCATAGGGACTCAATATAGTAACTATTTTATATTCATGCACACATATGAACAGGGCAGATGGTAAATTATTTGTATATAACATTCATAGTGTTATTCTTAGGAACACACACACACATACACACAGGAGACGGGTCTCTTTCTCACCTAGGAAGTCCAAGGTTTCAGTTAAATGGAGAGATAAACAAAATCACAAATGTCTTACACTGTACTTACACTATACTCACAAAATACAAGTAAATAAACAGATCACTCAGAAAAAAGACATAAAAGCCTAAGACAAAATGTGCCACGCAAACATAAGAAGGTTTAGTCTCATGGACCATGTGTACTGAGCGGCCTTTTTCTCTAACACATTAGTAAAAAGATGGAGAGCTGTTAGGACAATTCTCTCTTGGATGTCTAGAGCTAAGCACCCACATAATTACACTTTCTATCAGCAACCCAAGCAAGCAAAACTTTTAAGCATGTGTGTGACATTCAAAAGGCACTCTTATCCTTACAGAATAGGGACAAGTCCTGTGTTTCTCTCTGCAAAACTAGGGTGATTTCATTCATGCCTACCACCAGGCTACATGCCCAGATGTGTTCATTATAATCCAGAGAACAAACAAAGAGCAGAACGAAGAAGAGTAAGGCCCTTACTAAGGGTCCCCAAAATTCTGGGGTCCCCTACTTCATCGTTCTAGGCCTAGCCTGTAGGAGCCCAGCTCACCCACATCGGTACGTGGATGAAGTTTCTAGGTAAGTACACTGCCTACCCACATACCGTAGGAAACCAAATCCACTCCCAGCGCCCACCGCTACATCCTCAGCTCCTGCTTTTTTTCAGTGTTATGCATTCCTCCCACGGTGCACTGTTGATCATGGGGAATCGTACAGACCGAAAGCAAGAGAATTACAGAGGCGGTAAAGAGGGAAGGCAGGGGTCAGGTCGGGAAGGACAGTGGCAAGAAGCTTTCCTGTTGGCAGAAGAATTACCCATTGCAGCGTACCGCCCCCCCCCCCACACACACACACAAAAGCAAATAGAACCCACCTAGTGGGTTCCTTTGTCCCTCGTCCCTGCACTAAGATACAACTCCTTTGCAACCTCAGCCTGCTTCTTACACAACAGGCAGTTAGCTAGGAGCTTCAGGTCAGAGTCTGACTCGAAGCAAAAAGAAGAAATGAAGACCACCAGGGGACCCTCTGTCAAAGCTAGGAGGTTGGGGGGTGTGAGTCAGATCCAATAGTCAGACTGCCTCTGAACCTCGGCTCCTACTCACCTGGATCAGGCCCAAGGCTTGACAAAGAAATCAGGTAAATATCCAAACTCCACGTGGGCAAATCCAAGGGGGTCTGCCCTGCCATTTTCCCTCTTTCCCTTGGCCATCTGCTATGGTGTAGCTGACCAAGGATATGATCCTTTTTCAGTTCCCCAAGGGTGCAGAAATGGAGAGAAGGGGTCTAGTACCAACCCACCACCGTCCCCCAGTCTCCATGCGGCCGGCTTCCGAGTACCCGTGGTGGAGTGGCCGACGCGTGCGTGCTCCAGACATTGAATGAGCCTACGGAATCCCACGATCTGATCTTTTATAGTGCTTTGTTTATTACCTGCATGCCCTTATTTCATAAGGGAACTGAGAAAGAGAGAGAGGGTGAGCAAGAGTGATGAAGATGACTGTTAGGAGCAGCCCAAAGACACCTTTTCTTAGGCTTCATTCATAGCAGCAAATGAAGCTAAACAACCTCACTTTTGTTCTCTCAAATGTCACCTTTCTGTGTGCGCCACTGTGCCGATAAAACTCGGCTCTCTCGCTTTTACTCCCCACCCCCACCCCCGTCCTAAAAATTACTGTGTTATCCTCCGAATATCTCCAGAGAAATTGACCCGACAAGGGAATCTTTTCTTCTTCTCCCTCCCCACCTCTCTCCCACTTTTTTTTTTCTTTCTTCTTCTCGCAGCTTGAACAATTTGGCTCTGTTCTGCGCGCATTCCTGTGGCCCATTCTTCCTCGGTCCCCCTGTGCAGGATGGTAGGTCAGGAGAACACAGGCTCACATTCAGGGCCAAGATGGTGCTCACGGAGTGGGGGTGGAGTGGAGAAAATTGAACCGAAGGTACCTGTGATTGTTGCACCACCAGGGCCGAGAGACAAAGGCTCTTTAGAAAAAGCTCGAGCTTGGGATAACCCCTCCCCCAACTCTCTGAGAGTTCAAAAGCTATCAAGAGCTGAAAATAAGACCCTGGCATAATTAAAGTTTTCTAAGCCATTCTAGGAGATATTAGGGCACGATGACAGAGCCCACTGCTAAGCCCTTGTGTTGAACAATCCCTGCTAAGATGCGATGGCATGCTTTTACTCTTTATGCATGGGTCCCCATGTATGCAAGCCCATACACATCATGTGCATCCATCTCTGGATGAAATGATCAATAGTCTCCCAGGTCTACATCTCTTCCTACACTCCAAGGTGTCTCCATGTCACCATGGCTTGACAGCTTCCTGCTCTGTTGCGGGGAGAAGCCTACAAAATGAGGAAGCTCTCTCTGAAAGACACACAATTTGCTCTTAACAGTAAGTGAGAATTTTAGTGTTTTCATTTGGGATCTAAAGTGAGTATTTGCCCATGAAAGAATATAAAAGCATCAAGAGTAAGGTCTGATACTGAGAAGAAGATTGCATGGAGCCTCTCTACACACTGGAGGGTGTTTAAATCGACTCTCTTTTCTGTGGGGAAAGGATAGGTAGGGCAGTGCGCATGTGCAATCTGGTGTTGCCAAGGCTATCAGCAAGTAGTACCTGATTCCGTAAATGACCCTGTCTCAAAAAAAAAAAAAAAAAAAGGAGGAAGAGACCTAGCATTGACCCCTGGCCTCTACACACACATGAATACACAAACACAGAAAGAGAGGAGGAGTGTTTCGATGGAAACCTGGACTTTAATGCCAGACTGAGACAGCAACAACGGAAGCAGAAGCAGGGCGCGCAAGTGTGTGTTAGCATCATCTCATAAAAAGAAAGGGAGGACGACGCATTCTGGAAACTGCTCTGAGTCACCGCTTATTTGTTTGTTTTTCAAGAAGGTGGTGAGCTCTGTGAGACAGGAACCATGTCTCCGAATCCTCACCGTGTAACACATAGACACACTCACCCCCACAGCTCTCTGAACACTGAAAAATCCCAGATCCAGAGAAAGAGAAAAACAACAAGGGAGATGAGTTGGGGAAAGCCTCGCCCACTCCCGGGAGCAGATGGAAACATTTTGAGGAGTCTCTCAAAGCGATTGTTCAACACTGGCACTGTTCAAAATGAGATTCTATCAACTGACAAGGAGATAAATAATGAGTTCATCTCTTCCTGTACTTTCACAAGGACATGCTATTATTATTATCTACGCTCTTCGGGTAACATATCTATTGTGCTTCTGTCCTGAAAATATTTATTTTGTCTGTTTCCCATTCTGATATTCAACACCATTGCACATTCATCTTCATGTGGGGGGGGGGGGGGGGGGCTCGGTAAGGAAAGTGCTTGCTGTGCAAACATGGGAATCTTACTTTGATCCCTGGTCTCCACACAAAAAAGCCAGGCATGCTGGCTTGCACTTGTAATCTCAACACTGGAGGCACGTAGGTGGATTCCTGGAGCTCCCGGGCCAGCCAGCCAGCCTGGTCTAATTAGGGAGTTCCAGCTTCAGTGGGAGATACTACCTCAAAAAATAAGGTGAGTTAGGTTTAACGAATAACACCTGAGGTTAACCTCGAGCCTCTTGACATGCACGTGTGCGTGCGCGCACACACACACACACACACACACACACACACACGCACATGTATACACAGGTGTACACCCATGCACACATAAACTCATATCCACAAGCTCACGTGTATACACTCATACATATATGGAGACACACACAGGCACTCACACATTTTCCAAATTGGCAATGATGGGAAATTCCAGGAGAGTCTAAAGAATTCTGTAAATCCTAATTTTATTTGTGGCTTTGAAATCATCCAGACAAAAGGCAGCAATGTGGAAAGCAATGGTGCAAATTAAAAATAAAAATACTGCATTTGCACATGCGTCAGGGCTGTTAGTATCACAAATTGCACACAGTAAAAATTTTAACAAAATGTTCTTCTAGTTAGTACTCAAAACTGCCCCGGATTGAGAGAACAAACGTCCTCCACCATTGGGTAAAGGATGAAGTGTCACTGAGTAGCTCCATTCTTTCTTCTAGCTCCTTAGTGAAAATAAAAATGGCAAGCAACACTTGTATTGTTCCTAGAAGGCTTCTTCTGCTGTCCAAGAAAAATCCCGACCAAGGTTCTTGGGAGACTCAAATTAACCAAGTGGAATCTGCCATCAAGAAGCCTGCCTAGGGACTGGCGAGATGGCTTAGCAGGTAAGAGCACCAACTGTTCTTCCAAAGGTCCTGAGTTCAAATCCCAGCAACCACAGAGTGACTCACAACCACCCGTAATGAGATCTGACGCCCTCTTCTGGTGTGTCAGAAGAAAGCTACAGTATACTTATGTATAATAATAAATTAAATCTTTAAAAAAAAAAAAAAGAAGAAGCCTGCCTAGTTGGTAGTTATTACCAGCTCATCCCATACCCTTTATAACAGTGTAACAAACTTCTGTATGTGTCTTTTCTGAGAACTAGCTATTGAACACTTACAATACCTCTGACTGCTAACATAATTACATACAAAGACGGAGGGGGTCATTTTAATGATGAAAATATGTAGGGACAGCCATGTGGAGGCTTTAGGTATCCCCTTTAACATTCCCCTAATAGAGGCGGGTCACAGAACACTGATGGAGGGCGGCAGGGACCAGGAGTCTGTGGCTTGAGTGCTTGCCTCCCACCCTGCTACTGTATCAGGACTGCCAAAAGGAAGACTCATGGAAGCACTGGTAGGGGAGACTAGAACTCAACCTTCATCCTTTTTATGTCTGTACTGGTTCATGACTTCCAAAAGGATGTGAAAATGTTACCATGGCAACCTTATTGAGACCCTGTGGGAGAGACAAGTGAGGGAGGGCTCCTGTCTCATTGATGAGGAGATGAAGTCCACAGTTTGCCCAGACTGACACAACTGAAAATGACTAAGAACAGCCTCCTGACATGCCAACGCTGATGGAGACAGGCAGATAGATCCCTGAGGCTCCCTGGCCAGCCAGCTTAGCCCAAGCAGAAAGTTCCAGGTCAAAACACACCCTTTGTGTAACCCCAGCACTGGAGAGGTACAGATAGGCTGAGCCCTACTTGGAGATTTGCATTCCAATAAAAGGAGAGGGGGCAAGGGAGGAAGAGACAGAAAGTGACAGAGAGACAGAAAGACAGAGAGAAGTCTTAGATATAACATTTAAGGCTGTCCTCAAATCTCCACGTGTGCATCCATGCACACATAGGCACACACATACAAAGCACACAAACCCATCTATTTTTAAATGAAGACTCCTATTGAAAGCAGAACCTCCAGAAAGCTCCATCCTTCTTAGAACTGAGTTTAGGCAGAGACAGTTTATAGGGCAAAGACCTGAACACCAGGTTATCAACCCAACACACTTATGAGTCATAGCTCCTTGTCTGAGGGACCACTGATGTCCAAGCCTAAGTTTCTGATCTGTTGGTTGGCCCCATGATAGCCCTTAGAGAATCCTGGTCAGAGACATCAAACTCTGACAGAGCCCAAGTTCTCTGCCCTTGACAGCCTCATTCTTGTTATTGTTTTTATTTACAAGACTAGAACACTGTTTTGTTTTTTTTCCATAAAAATCTATATGAAACAGCAGAATATAGCGCAGAACAGAGGAACAGTTTTCTGTGATCAGGTGGAATTAGTGAGGTGGGAATGACCGGATATCTCTGCTGTCTGCTCACGGGAGACTTGAAAGAATCACCAAAGGGCAGAAGCCCTCTAATTGACATGTATTTGGGTGGGTGGGTGTGTGAGTGTGGGTGCATGGGTGGCATGGGACTCTGAGGTCTCTACTGTTGATCTCCTCCTGACATCTTTGCTCTTAGCATCCCCTGCCAGTGGCACTAAAATAACAAAAGGGAAATACAGAGGCAGCTATACAGAGGCACCCGTGGGAAAGAGATAAAGCCGTAAATGTACCACTACCACGTACCACAGAAAGGCAAGCAGGTAGATGTGACATCATGGCCATCTGCTCATAAGGCAGACAGCTCTGTGCCCTTCAGCATGTCAACTGTGTCACCTTATCACTTTGGGGATAAGTACTCAAATGATTATAACGTTGTGGACAGCAAGGTTTGAAGCCAGTTGAGTCTCAAGCTGTTGGCTGTTTTCCAACATAAAGCTGAGGTCTAAGTCAGATTTCCAGAGTTTAGTTACTTAGGGGGCCTCCGAGGGCTGGTAGTTGCAGCATCACTATTAGAGGGTGCTGTCTGTCTTATAATTCCTATTTAAATGCTATTGTTGGATTTATGACTTGCAAAAACCAGTGTATGCAGAATTGTGGACTCTGACTCTCCAGTCAGCTTACCCTCCTGAAGTGAGTTCTCAACCACTTGAGCCCTGTGCTTCAGCGACCAGGCCTCCGTCCCCCTTTCCATCCTCCCCTCTGAGGGCTGCTGCCCTCCACACGGGACAACACACAAATGTCCTGACAAAGGAAGTCTGGTGTTCTGTCATGCCCTCCACAGCCAGCAGGGACCTGGATATGCAAGTGCTAAGAGGATCAAGGCTGGATCCCACCCTGTGGCTTCCTAGGTGCCAAACACAGAAGCCATTTCTTATTTTTTTCCAGAAGTGAGATAGCAGCCTCTCCGAGGCATTGGTCCTCTGTGGGGTTCTGAGTTTATGACATGCCAGTGCCATGCCAAGTCTTTACATTTTTAATCTGCTGTAGAACCTAGAGCTTGTGGGGAATTACTTGGCCCTGGCTTCCTCCTCTGTCAGGTGCCGTGTAACTGAAGAAAAAGTATATGTGCTGGACACACACAGCCCTGTGTTTGTCCTCGGTGCGAGGGACTTTCCATTCTCCTCAGGGTGACAGGGCACACTTTGTTTTCCAACTCAGGCTCTACTGACCATTATTTCAGCAGCACTGAGGGTGAAACGTCCCCTGAAAGACAAAAGGCCACATTCCTGAGCTTATGCAATAACCTATATATAGTGCTGGAATTCACACCAGCGAAGTATGCAGAGCAAGGCCAGGAGCCAGGAGGAACCCCTTTCTCTCAGAGCCCCCGCTTCCTAGAACTATGAAAGATAATCCAATATATTCCAGGGATGGACTAATATAAAAATTCCTAAAGCAAGGACAAGAGAGGTGGCTCAGCAGGTAAGAGCAGGTACTGCATGCAGAGGACCCCAGTTTGGTTCCCTATCAGGTGACTCACAAGCACCCTTAACTCCAGCTCCAGAGTATCTGGATGTCTCTGTCTTCCTTAGATACCTACACACACACACACACACATTTTTTTTTTCAAAACTTCATTCTCAAAGTATAGGAACCCTGACTGGCTCTCTTGCAAGCACTGGGCAGTAAGTACCATGTACCCCGTAGCTCCTGACAGAATGTCTAGGGCCCTAGTTCTTTTGTAGATCTATGCTGCATGCAGAGATAATACTCATTAAATTGGTAACAGGCACTTGCATGTAAGCCCTGGAGTTGTAGAGTTCGGAATGAGGAGAGGAATCACAGCATCTCTTTGGTTGTTGCCTGCCTTCTCCTTGTATCAATCTCCGTAGTAACCAGCAGCAAATAGGCTGGGGCCCCTGGCTCCTTAACAAAGCCAAACAGGTGTGAGAGATTAGCTCCCTGGACGAAGCCTGCTTCCAACCAAACAATGTCAAATTCCCCCTAATAAAGTCCAGGGCTGTAAGCAATTCTCCTGTTATTAAGCAGGGAAGAAAACACAGCCTGCTCCTTCCCAATTAGCTTGAAGGACCCTCTGATGAGTCCAATTTAAACCAGAGACCTGCCATGTTCTGGCTTCCACTACAGACAGGCCCTGCCTCCTCCTCAGGATGGAAACTCACTGGCCCAAGTACCCAGCCATCTTGGCACAATGATGCAGACATCCCCCAAGCCCCCCATCCCAAAGTCCATGGGCTGTCTCTGCCTCTGATTCAAACCATCTTTTCAGCTCACTGCCAGATCCCTGACTTTGATTTTCCATGTGGAGGCTTGGTCTCATTTGCCAGGTCAGCTTTTATAGGGATGGGCTTCTTGACAGTTGTGCTGTCAATGAAACCGGGGGATGAGGTCCCTCCCCTTGAACATGAATCACGTTCTTGTCATCCAAACTAGGGGGAAAGACCAACATCATGAAACAATAACAACGACAAAATAGAAACCACGAAGGTACCTAGCAATGGCTAGCTCACTTTCCTCTCCTCTCCCTATACACCATTCCCCAACTCAGACCAAGGAATGGAAATACAAAGACCCCAAGATGCTACAAAAGGATGGCCCATAGCTCTGTTCCTTCGTGGTTACACAGGGGGCCTATTATGGTTCCAGGGTGAAACCTCAGTCCCCTTGGATCAGGTTCCAGAGCACTTGGTCCCTGCTCAGTAGCGCAGTAGGAGGTGGAGCCTGGCTGGCAGACGTGGGGGAACAGAGAAAGACTTTTGAAGGTTTTAGCCAAGTCCATCACTTCCTGTGGCTTTTTGCTCCCTCTACTTTCTAGTCCACCCTTCTGCTCTGCACTCCCTGCCCCCACAGTGACTGCAGTGGCTTACTCCTCTGCTGCTGTGCGCTGCAATCCCTCTGGAATCATGAGCCAAAATACAGCGTTCCTGCTTTAACTTGTTTCTGACAGATATTCTGAGACACAGCAGTGCAAAACCAGCTAATACTGGGTCAGACCACATAGGTCACCCCCATTCTATGTGATGGGGTAGGGGGATTTCGGTCAGTCTTGACTGTCTTACCTAAACAGAAAGTGTTTATACAGTTCTCACAGTTATAAGCTCTGAGTAAATATTAAAATTGACAGGCGCTGCCCTAAAAGCTTTAATTTAAACAGTTCATTTTGTCCCGAGAATGTTGACTCTTGCTACCTCCACAACTCCCCGCTCTGTACAAATCCTGGAATTACACACTTGGCCTCTGGAATCCAGCATGGTCATTTGACAAGCAAACAAAAGTATGTGTATCACTCCAAAGGTGGATGTGTTTCCCCAGAACATTCCCTCTGCAGTACTCTAGAAAGTTCTGATAGTGTCTGCCCTAGAATAGAAAGATGATGACGACAACAAATTAATAATATTCAGCTTCTAGTGATAGATTTAGCATATTTATTTATTTATTTATTTGTTTATTTATGTATATGAGTACACTGTCACTGTCAGAAGAGGGCATCAGATCCCATTACAGATGGTTGTGAGCCACCATGTGGTTGCTGGAAATTGAACTCAGAACCTCTGGAAGAGCACTCAATGCTCTTAACCACTGAGCCATCTCTCCAGCTCCAATTTATTCTATTTTTTAAAATGTGCTTTTTATTGTCTTAAAAATTCTAATGGTCTTAAGCCATTAGAATTTGGGGGATAAAACTACAAAGGTTAAAGAAAATAGTTTTGAAGAAAGAAGAGGGAAAGAGTATGTTTTAATGAGTGATGACATTGTGCACCAAGTTCCTAATAGACATATAAAGGGGTTATTTTGGCACATATATTGATGGGATTCAGACCACTGCCATGGTGGGACAACATGGTGATGAGAGTGGCTTGTGGTTGTAACAGCAGCACCCCAAGGTGATGACCAGGAAGCAAAGAGCATCATTCAGATCCACCCTGTGTTATAACCCGTAAGGCCCGCCCAGTTGATCAAAATACTTCCTCCACCTAGCCCTGCCTACTAACCATTCCAAAAACAGCGACGGCAGCTGGAGATCAAGTGTTCAAAATGTGTGAGCCTTGGAGGGGACATTTCAGAGGCAGACATAGAAGAGTGTCTACAGGGGTTTCCGGAGATGGCAGATGTGCTGTTTGTATAGCGTTCCTTGTGTTTACAGGAAAAGGTTAAAACTTACTTTGCGGGGTGTTAGTTACCACACCACCACTCAGCTAGTCCTGACTGATGAAATATCATGGCACCTGTTAGGAAACACTGTCCTAGGTCTCCTCTATCCCCTTTGGTTCAGTTACTGACACAGGTTTATCTAAATGTTTGCTGTAGCTGGTCAGTCTAAGTCTCTGCCTAGAAAAGACACAGTAGAAACATGAAATGAAACACACACACATACACACATGTATATACACACACATGTACACATACACACATACATGCACACACACACATACACATGCATATACACACAAACATACACACACATACACACACATACATACATACACGCACACATCATACTCACACACATTCATGCACACATACACGTACACACAGATACACACACACATACACACACACATACACACACATACTCTCACACACACACATATACATACACATACACACACACACACACACACACACACACACACACACACACAGCCTTAGCTATGGAAAATTCTTCTTAGGCTCAACTTGAATGCCCTTAGGGGTCATGGCTGCACCTACAAAGGCCAGACACAGCTGACACAGAAAGAGAAAACATAAGTATCGGGCCACCCTCTACTTCTCTCTGACTCCACTGTTCTCTGCTAGCTCCCCTAACAAGCACAACCTATATAAGCACTTGAACTGCTGCTGGCGTGTGGCAGTCTTCTCCCAGACAGTCCATCCAGAGAAAGGCAGATGGGACAGCTCCACAGGGCGTGTGGTTGGGAGTGTTCACTCGGGTGAGAAGTTCCTGAGAACTTTTAATCTTTTCTCACAGGCAAATATCTGAGGAAGATCAGAGGCGGTTCCTAACTCATCCAGAGAAAGCCCAGGGTACAAAGGGCACAGGCAAATGGAATGGCTTTCCTCCCCATGACCCTGACTCAAGCAGTTATGGAAGGTTCTACCAATGCCAAGGAAATAGAAAGATTAGAAAGTCACTGAAGAGCGCCCCCAAACGAGCGCCTGCGCCTCAACCAGTGGTATCCACGGAGTGTATCAAACACCACTCTGGGGGTCATCCGCCATTGTGATATTCTGAGAGCTGGCTCTTCCAAACAAAACCACCATTCCTCAGGGGAATGACAAGGGTTGCTAGCTTCTGAATGTGTTGTTTTTCATTTGGTTCTTATTGATTTCATTGATTTAAGCCCTCACCTATTAGCCTCCAAAGAGTCTCTATGCTAGAACTCTTAACTTTTTGAGAGCTAGTTCCTAAAGCAGAATCTAGACTTTTGCCACCCACCCACAGGCAAACCGCTGAGGACTCACTCCAACCAATCTCAGTCCCGCAAGGGTCCTGTGTCAGCACTTGGAGGCTGTTGACCAACAACATTTTCCCAAGCTCTGTGCTTGCTGACCTAACCTCATTAAGCCAACACAAGAAATCTGTGTGATTGATTTATCCTGCATCATAAAACCAGGCTATTACTCATGGGGCAATCTGACACATTATCTGTGCTCTCTGTAAGAGTTAACAAACCAGCAACATCGTAAACCACCCTGCCATTTGGCGAGAGATAAATTACTAATCTGCAGTTGTCATAACATACATGGATTCTCATTATAGTCAGGTGTAACATGAAATTTCAGGGTCCCATAATTATAATCCATTCATTTTTTTTCTTTCATTGTCACCTGCTAAAAGCAAAACCACACAACATTATCGTTTTAACTCCAAGGTCCAGTTGATGGTAAACTCTCCTTCTGTAAGTCACAGGTGGCAGCCACTACATCATGCAGTTATTCCCTCCTCCCTCGTACCTGGAAGCACACTCAGGAAAGCCCACGCTGGAGATGAGTCACGTACAAGGAAGTCCAGACTTTCTCATGTGTCATTTCTCTCTTCTGACCTTACATCTATCTAGTTCCTCAAAAAAAAATCACAAAATATGACCCCCCCCCCAAAAAAAAAGCTGCAGACTTGAAGGACAACAAATTTGAGCATGAATCCTGGTTCTCCTTATTCTTAGCTGTGTGATCTTGAGCCATGGCATCTCTGCTTCTCTATGACTCAGTGGCTAAGAGCCACACTGTTCTTGCAGAGGACCTCAGTCTGGTTCCCAACACCAGAATCAGGTGACTCACAACCACCTGTAACTTCAGCTCTGGGGGATCTGATGCCTCTGGCCTCAATGGGGACTCACATACATGCCTAGACAAACACATACACATAATTACAAATTAAAAAATAAGGAAATATTCAAAGGAGGGTGTTAATAAGAGTGGAATATCCACCAACCTCATTGTGCCCTGGATGATAGGATGGAGATGGATTTAAGACACAACATCATCACCACCATCATCATCATCATCACTGTCACCATCATCACCACCACCACCACTATCGTCATCATCATCATCATCATCATCATCATCATCATCATCATCATTGTCATCATCATTACAATGTTTGGGTGACCATTACTCCTCACCTTCTAGTAGGAAACCTGCTTTGAGTATCTTCTTATAGACTTAGATATAGAGACTGAACTCCTGAAGGAAAATCCTGGGCTTTATCGAACCTTCTATCCCACAGTCCAGCCCCTAGTGAGGAATCACTCACATAAACTTCGGTGCGAACACAACCACGTTTTCTACTTTTACTCTTAGTGGTCTAGAATTGGTAGTGTGGTGCTACTCAAGGAGAAGATGTTAACAATGAAACTAGACCCAGAGGGGACTATGCTAGCCACAGTCTGTACTAGGCACACAGACCAACAGTTGCTTGTGAGGTGCTACAAGCTTAAATTCCAGGCTGGGGAGATGGGTCAAGCGGGACTATGATTGATGCACGAGCATGAATATCTGAGTTCAACCGCTAGAATACACCTGGAAGAATAAAACAGGTACAGCACACATCTTTGTAATCCCAGAGCCAGGGAGGCAGTGACAAGAAGATGCCCATTCTCAGATGCCCATTCTCCTCAACAACTTCCAGGTCAGTGAGCGATCCTGTCTTAAAATAACAAGGTGGCTGGCATCCTGCGGCATGACACCCAAGATTGTCCTCTGCCCTTACATGCATGTGCATGCATATGAACACATGCACATACATGCGCAAGCACACATGTGCACACACACATACATGCACAGAGAGAAAGAAGGGGGAAGAATTTCTGCTCTTTGTAAGAAGTTGAGCCAGGGAAGGGACCTTTAAGAGCTTTCTTTCATCTGCCTAGTCTGAGACTGGACAGCCCTGTCCCACTGGCACAGTCATCTTAAAGTCTGAGTCACCTCACAAAGATGCAGACTTAGACCCTAAGACTTAGACCACATGGTGGCATCTCCCTGAGGAATATAGATCCTACCGGAAGTAAAATAATTATGAAGATGGAGGTAAAGAGGAGGATCATTTCATAGTGATCACCAGGAAGCTCCTACCCATCAGCTTTCTTCTCGTGCACAAAATGCCAATGCCAGTACCTTTTTTTTTTTTTCTCATAAAGGGAAGAGGTAGGAAGCAGGAAGGATAAATGTGGCCTTTCTGATGTGTCAGGGTTGTGATAAGCCATGTTTAAAGTTTACCCAAAGTGAAGGAAAGTGTCAACAGAAACTCCTGTCCAAACTCTCTGATCAGGTCAGGCAAACACACAATCAAAAAAAATTCAATCAGGTTCACTTGTAAAACGTGGCCCTGGAGGGTGGGAATGCTTAACTCTGTGATTCCCATAAGAGCCAGGTGTATTTAACATACTTCTTGCCAGCTGCTTCTCTTCATGACCATGACATAGCCAGAGCACTCCAGAGGGTGTTGTTTTATGAGCAGGCTGAGAACCTGAAAGTGCTAACCAATGTCAGGAAGAGCAGAGGGGATTCTGGGAAGGATGGGCTCTAAGCAGATGGTTGGTCGGCTTAGCCCCATGATGGATGATGTAAGAAGAGACATAGCTAAAACCTCAAAAAGAAATGGAAAATACACCTATGATACGAAGCATCATATACACTTGAGGGAATTAGCTCATGTTGGTAGAAAAGCAAGCAAAAGTCTCAGTGGACAGGACAGACAAAATGTGCTTCCCCATGGGCCATATGGCTAAGAGTAGATTTTATCTCTCCCAGGGATAAGGATCAAGATGAGCAAGAGTAAGATTGAAGACTTTAGCCAAATCATTTAGGGTTCAGAACTGGGCAGGTTTCAACCACAAGGAAGAAGTAAACTTTAAGTCACAAATGGGAGCAGGTTAGAAGAGGATAGCTCATTTGTAGGGCACTTGCCTAGCATGCCTGCAGCCCTGGGTTCCATTTTAGCCTGGAAAGGAAAGGAAGGGAGGGAGGAGAGAAGGAAAGGAGGCACAGATCCAGTTCTCTAAATGTAGTCAATAGAATCAAATGGACATCATGAATAGACAGGAGTTTGGGTTTCATCTTTCACAACACACATAATTCTAGACCCCTAGAACAAATGCAACAGGTAACAAACATACCCTGTTTGGATTCACTCAGGAACCAAGTGGACTGATCCTTGGATGGGTTAAACTAGTTGACCACAAGCCAGCAAGGACTTACCATGGTAATCTGTTCTCTCTCTCTCTCTCTCTGCTTCCTGGGCCATAAATAACTAGCTGGGGTGCACCCTCATTCCTACCCTCTCAGACTTGAACGTGAGCTAAGATTGAGGAAAAGGCTGACAGAACATCACCCCCAGAATCAGCAAACAGGGTCACATCACAGTACTGAACATGGAAATCAACATTGCCTCGAATTCTGGAAAAAAATTTGTCCAGCCAATATGGAAATCAGTATGAAAACATATCAGAGAAAACACAAATAGATCGACCATATGACCCAGCTACATCACTCCTGGGAATTTACCCATAGGATGCAAAGTCGGCACATGCAAAGTGACCGTAGCACCATCCACAATGGCTGAGTTACAGAAACAACCTGGGTGTCCAGTAAGACGGCATTGGGCAAGCAAACCATGGTATACACACAATAAGACTGCTTTTTTTTTTTCCTCATTTAAACACGGAAATGAAGTTATGTTTGCAGGGAAATGTCTATAGCCAGAGACAGTCATGAAGTGAATTAAGCCATTCTTTATCTCATTTGTAGGTCCTGGAGTTTGTGTAGATTAATATCTACATGACGTATACCGATGTGGCCTGGAAGTAGAAGCAAATTGTGTAGGCTAACAAAGACACCTGAGTAAAGGAACAACAGAGGGTATTCGGGCAGAAAATGCTCTGCACACATTCTGGACTTGCATGAGTATGTCCTTGTATGGCACAGCACCATCTTCAGGGACAAGGAAGTTTTAATGAGGGGAAATAGGCGGTAGAAAGCCGATTGGTGGCCCTGTAGCACACTCTTAGAAATTGTGCCTATCAGGAGTCACCATTCCAGTGCTTTATTATCAAAATAGGAAAAACAAAAACAGACTGGCCTAACTGGGACATCAACCTGTTCACCAGCATTCCATGGTTGGATCACACGCTGGAAGGAGAGAACTGATTTCACAAAGTTGACCTTTGAACTCCACAGGCATACGCCAATACAGGTGCCAACACTAGCGCATGCACACACACTAATACTAAGAAATGAAATGGTTTTCTTTTTTTTAATTTTAAAGGAAAAGAAAATGTTGTTGAAGATAGGGAAAAGAAGGAGGAGGGCGAGAACATTGAGAGAGGAGACATCTTGGAC
>JADRCD010238757.1:0-17802 GCA_019843815.1 Montemys delectorum
TGTTGAGGCAAGCATAGAAAGAAAGTGGAAAACAGATCAGGAAAGAGGTTGTGAGGCTCAGATTTCAGGAAAGATGCTGTGAGGAGTGTGGCAACTTCAGTCGAGTTCTAGAATTCTTCAGTGCTGCCTCAGAGCTCCTTCCCTTGATGTCAGAGAACAGGGATCTGAATTGGTTGTGTCACTGGTTGTATAATGCTGCATATATCTACCCTTTCAAAGAAAGAGCACCTTAAGGGTTAATAAATTAGAAGTTTATGACCAAAAAAGATAACATAAGTAAGCCTTATAGATTTTTTTTTTTTTTTTGGTTTTTTCAAAATGGGCTTTGTCTGTATAGCCCTGGCTGTCCTGGAACTCACTCTGTAGACCAGGCTGGCCTCAAACTCAGAAATCTACCTGCCTCTGCCTCCCAAGTGCTGGGATTAAACATGTGTGCCACCACTGCCCTTCCCGGCAAGCCTCCTAAAAGCTTCATAAACACAAACTTTTACTAACCAGATATTTTTAAAAAATGAAAATAGCACTTTAATTAATTAATTTGCCTCTTTGAAGGATGTAAAAGTGCATTTAGAAGCTTCCCTCAGACTAGATACATCAATCACGTGGTTGAACCTGCAGTTCTTTTCTTCTCTTACAGGATTTCTATCCCTATTTTCAACTCAAGAAGGATTAAGGGTGCTTAGAGGTTTGTGCTCCTGGACCTTCAGTCAGAAGTTGACCATTCAGGCTACAGCACTGAAGACCCTTGTTCTTTTACATCAACAGAGGTACACTGAGGGAGTACTTACTATCTGGAGAGTTCTAGAAATGGACTAAAGTTAGAACACTTCTAATAGCATCTTTCCTAAAATATGAGCCTTAGCACTTCTTTCCTGATCCATTTTCCACTTTCTTCCCACCCTTGTCTTAACAGGGGATGCACACATACAGGTCAAGTTGGGACCTTCTGGGGAACTCAGCTATGATGTACTGTTGTTGAATATATCCAACCTCTATCTGCCAATCTTTGTGTCCAACCTCAGTTGTGTCATCCTGTAAATCATGGCTTATAAGGATTATCATAGATATAAACCAAATTTTTCAAGCTATTTTAAGATGTGTTTAGATAATTATTTAGCTATTATGTATTACGGTTTCTAAAGTATTCATTTAATATTATCTGATTCTCGAAGTAAATATTAGAAATTTAGAGAGCAAGCAGGGCCATCTTAGTCTTAGAGTAAGACTTCAAAGGATAATGGAAATGAAATAGTGAGTTGAGTAATTAGAACACATATCTGTGCCTTTGACTTTGATTGACTGCTTTTCTAGAAAGGCAGGTGTTCACTTTTCAGTGTCTTTCTAACTCCTTCTCTTTCCAGGTCTTTCGCACAGTCTTAGTGTAAACCCTTACTGACTTTTCTTAATGCACAACAGACATCCTTTAAGTGATGAGTGTACTCTGCTTCTAATCTCAGGACCATGTGTTTTTAATCAATTATATCTTTTATTTGCATCTCTGTTATCAGTATCTTAGAAGTATTTCCACTTCTAGTCCTTGCTCATCTCCTCAATCTTATTCTAGATGTTCTTTGGACCATGATGCCACTCTACCAAGTAATACAAACATAAATATCTTGTACCTGGGTGTTTCTCTAACCAACAGGTCACATGTGCGATGCTGACAAAACTCAGGAACAATGAAAGTCCATGAAACCCATAAGGATGAAGATGAAGAATATGTGGAAGGAAGCTATGCATACTATGTGTGGGAGAAGCTCTTGCTAGAACTGTCACATTCTACAAGAAGAACCACTCCTGAGGATTCTAGACTAATCACAGTAAAACTCAGTCTAATTCATCTCCAGCTGCTGTCCTTTGACCTCCTTCTACTTATGCTCAGAAGGGAGTCTTTTCTGCCATTATGCAGGTGTTTGGTTCATTAACACCCAGCTAATGAGATCATGGCTGCCAGTAGGATATTTCTCAGTTTCTTTGAAGGTTTTCTGCTGACACAAATCCATCTCTACCCTGCCTTTATTCACTGTAGACCTCTTGTGGGTGCCTCTGCAGCAAGCTTTCCAGATTAATCCTGATTCGAGAATGCCTTTGTTTCCCTCCAGACCTCAACTCAGCCTTTCAATGTGAAGGCTTCAGTAGCATTCACTTGTGCCCCACAGTGTTGTTGGTTCCTTTGTTTGTTTGCTTTTGTTTTTGTTTTTCAGAGTTCAAATATGTTCTTATAAAATCAGCCAAAAGGATGGAAGCTGATGTTCTGCCTTTTAACTGTCAGTAAACTACCTTTTAAAGGCAGTTGCCTTTTAACTACTCATATAAGTAGATTAATGAAGACAAATAGAGGCCTTGCTACTCAACTTTACCCTATATCCAAAGGCAGAAAACCCAGGCCTTAATGTCTTCCCTACATTTTCCTGACTCTGTCCCCAACCTGAGCCCTTGCCTGTAGAGTCTTGGTAGCTATTATGCAAATTGCATAAACACAGATAACCTCCAAAATGACTTCCTAATAATTATTTAGAATGTGAGAATTATCTTGACATAAAAGAAGAGTACAGTTCCAACAAGGTAGTATGCACCATCATTCAAGAATTAGAGGAAATGAAGAAGTAGTTACATGTTGAGGATGTGTCTCAGTTACACTGCTTGCCTAACATCCCTCAAGCCTTGAGTTTGGTCCTGAGAATTGCTTTAACTGGTTGTAATAGTTCATGTCTATACTCATATCACAGATGGAGATTGTCAGGAAGTTCAAATCTCATACTTGGCTTGGAAGCTCTAGTCCAGCATGAGTTACATGACCCCTGTTTTGAAAAAAGTGGGGAGGCTGTTATTTCCCAGAATCTTTGCACAGCAAGGCACCTTCAGTCTAGGCTACTCAGCTGAAGGTGACATTGGTGGTCTAGTGCATCCCTAAAAGCACAGACCCTCTCAGATGACGTATGCTCCCACTGTGATCCCATCTGTGCAGCTGTGTGCCACTGGTGTTCCTTGGTTGTCATAAAAGTGGACCTAGTTACACAGATGCATAATAAAACACTCAAAAATGTAAAACAATATAACAATGTAAACCATAATAAAAGAGAAGAATCACAACACAAACAGGCATTTTGTGTCTTCCCTGCTACCAGTTCAGAGTTCCTACACACCTTAGCACTGGAATCCCATACTGGTGATGGCTATTTCTAGGAAAGAGTGAAAATCTATAGCCCTTCCACTAAATGGAAGAATAACTAACACAGACGAAGGAGATAGAGATGAGTAGGACTTTACCTCCCAATGTCCATATGCCTACTTTACAGGACCTAGTAGAGTTCCCTGTGCAATTAGACCTGAATTACTCTGTGTCCCTCCCATCTGCTTAAGGATAAGTGTATATCATCACAGATGCCATAGGAAGGTCTCACACCATAGGACCATGAAGAAATCTGTGGGAGGAGGAACATCTCTGAGTCTCTAAATTCTTCAAATTAGCTTTGTTTCATGGAGTCTTGACTGGATCCACTTTACATGAGTCTTCTTTGTGGTTACATGTCTATGAATACTTGCAAAGAAGGTTATAGGGGCTGGTGAGGAAAAGGGAAGGGACGCAAGGGCCTAAGTGTTTTTGTTTCTATCTAATAGGCACCTACTGAAACCAGCTAAAGGGCATCGCCAGCTGTCCTTGACTCTCCAGAGCACAAATAGCATTTATCTCTGGGCAGCGGGCAGCGCCAACGTGGGTTTTTGTCAACCTGTCAATTTTTTTTTTTCTTAAACAGAAAGCAGAGTTCAGTAAATAAAGATAAATGATTGTGCTCCTTGTCTGCGGACCCTGGAGCTAAACTGAACAGGCCTCTTATGGTTTGGCCCTGCTTCATTGACTGTTCAGACAGCCCAGTAATGCGACAGATGTACCCAGCCGTTCCCTCTTCCCCGCTGTCCATTACATTATGTTCATTTTGTCTGAGATGCCATTAGAAGTCTCAAGGTCAAAGAAGTCACCGGGAAGAAAAAAGGATGACTAATTTTTTTCTTGCAGCCCTTCATTGCTCAAAGAGCCTCCAGACAGGTGGGCTCCTGCTTTGCGAGGGGTACAGAGACGAGGGTGGGTTGCAATTTACTTGAAATACAATGCAGGTGTGCAATTAACCTAGACACACTTCTGGCAATCTGCACAGCTTGGTGCTGGAAATTTTATTTGAATCAGGGGAGAATATTATTTGCGATATTTTCCTAAATGACAAATGAATGATTTACCGGCAGCAATGTGTTGAGGAGCAGAGCTTGCAGTGCATAGAAGAATTTTCTTTTTCCTTCTTGTATTTACTTTTCTTTTCTTTTCTTTTCTTTTCTTCCCTTCCTTCCTAAGGAAGGAAAAGGTAATGGCCTCCTGATCTGAAATAGTGTTTCCCTTGAGGTTTCTGGAGGACATCATGCAAATAGGGAATTTGTCCCTGCTTAGCAGCTGTGATTATGCACGTAATGGTCCTTGAATTTATATAGTATGTTACTTCTGAGCTCAAAGCACTCACTGCACATGGCCACATCATTAACACTTAGAGTCAGAGAATGTGAAACATGGAAGAGTGTGTGGACCACCTGCTTCATCTCCTCCACAGACAGACAGACACTCTGATCTTTTACAGAGCATCCCCCTCCTGTTTAGTCCATGGGAGATGGGTTCCTCTTATAAAAATTGCCAGTGGCTATATTTTTCTTTGTTTCTAAAAGCCCTAGCTTCTAACATAAGCTCAGTATATGAAGTAAGGTAGTTAGAATTATAGACCTGGAACTTGTTTACCTTCAGAAACAAAGTTTTAGCCAGATATACAGAAAGGAGAAGCACAAAGAGGGTCAAGTTTCTATCACTATTACAATGAGACCCATACATATTTGCTTTATAATATTTTTTGAGATGTGAGGGTACTATTGGAAGAAAATTTCTTCTCTACTTAAAATTATCTCTATGAACCTCTCGTATAGATAAAACATAAGAGAAATTAGAAATTAAAATTGAACAAGTCCGAAAAAACAGAAAGACAGAGTAGCTTCCTCACAACACCTTTTAGAACTGGATTGTTCAAAGCAAAAGTATTCCAAAACAGTAGAATATATGTATGTGGATGGGACTTTGTTTTTATTTGATTGCATCCTGTGAGCATTTAGTGAACATCTTACTTGAGATTATTATTGCAATAGATTGGGAACTAGGATAAGAACCCTCAAAATGCAACTCTTCACAAGTTTTTCAATCTGAGAAAACAAAACACATAACAACATAGTCATATATTTAGGATTGTAGCATCCTGTAAAGTTTATTAACAGGAGAACAAAAATATAACTTAGATGAAGAAACACAAAGTTCTAATTGGAATCTATAAGGGATCTGGAGAACTTTTGTTTCCATCTTGAGCTATATGTATATGCATATAATATTTTCATGTGAGGGGTCACATATTTTTGTGCTTACATGTGCACATGTGTTTAGGATCATATGAAGGACTGAAATTGATGTTGGGAATCATCCTCTATCTCTTTTATCCTATCCATTGAGATAGAATCTTCCAATCAAACCCAGTCCTGGTCAGTATGGTTTGTCTACCTATTCAGCTTGCTCTAAGAATCCTATCTCTGTTTTCCAAAGCTTGAAATACTGTGAAGCACCACACCCATCCAAAATGTACTCAAATTTTGAGTACCTTAAGTCTTGTCCCAAGCTTTTGCACAGCAAGTACTTTAGACACTGAGACATCTCCACATTCTGAGAACACTGCTTTAGCAGACAGGTAGCTGAGAAACTGCTGGTTAATAACTGCCCACCTCTGAAGAAAATAACAAGCCACTTCATATTCTCCCCACCTCTAGGCCATAATTCTTTTGCATTTTATTCTACCTCTCTACACCATGCAGGGCAGGAATATAAGAAGAAAACAGCATTTAAGGCAAGAAAGAAAAGAGACTTTCTCTCTAAGACATGGAGCTTGGTGAACCATGACAGTAACCATGCGAGTGGGTGAAGGATGATCCTAGAAAACAACCTCATTTGATAAGCAGTACTGAGTAAGTTCCCATTGTAGAGCTTTCTGTTATACCCTGAGTAGGTGACAGTGGGATGCAGAGTCTCTCTTAAAGTAGCCTCTCTAGAGTAGAGCAGTGCAAAGTACACATATATTCTTTGGAAAAATCAAAATATTCTAAGCTTCCTGGAAGAGGAGTATGATGCTGCCAAGGCTGGAGACATCCAATGATTGCCATACCTTATCCAGACTTAGTTCATTCATTTCCGACCTCATGATCCCTGCACGTTGGTATGTCTTTCTGTAAGTCCTTCATGGTCTTATTTAAGGTTTCTGTTGCTGTGATGAAGCAGCATGATCAAAAAGCAAGTTGGGGACCAAAGGGTTTCTTTGGATTAAACTTCCACATCACTGTGCATCACTGAAGAAAGCCAGGACAGGAACTCAAACAGGGCAGGATCCTGATGACAAGCTAATGCAGGGGTCTTAGAGGGATGTTGCTTACTAATTTGCATCCCATGTTTGCTCAGCCTGTTTTCTTATAGAATCCAGGACCAGCAGCCCAGGGATGGTCACAACCACAATGTGCTGGGCTCTTCCCAGGCCTTAATAAAGAAATGCCTTACAGCTGGATCTTATAGAGGTGTTTTCTCCATTGAAATTTCTTCCTTTCAGATAACTCTAGTTTGGTGGTCAAGTTGACATGAGACTAGCCAGGATACTCTCCTCAATTTAGAAATCCAAAACAGAATCCCTACCTCCCATCCTCTCCAGTCTCTGATCCACTGTCTTCTGAGATCTCCGTTTTAGTAAGGCGGGGCACCATGCTTCCCAACACTTCTCCATGTGCTCAGACTAGAGCCGTGGAGGCATCCGCAACCCTTCTCTCCTTCACTTCTTATATCTAACCATTCCTTAAATAACCCTAAACCTTCATAAGTTCATGCTCTGAATCAGTGGCCAAAGCAACCCCCCCTCTTTTTCTCCCACCCCCTGGAAGACAGTAGCCCATGATCTCTTCTCATTTTCTGGGCTCTTGATTTACTGTTAACTAAAAAGGATATGTTCTTTCTCTAGTACCCATGTGACTATAGCCTTTTAATGATAGCTTTCTTTTTACTTTTTACCTTAGGAGTAAAACTAAAACTGCTTTATGTGTTGCACAGTTTTCCCTACTGACATCTTTTTTTGTTTGTTTGTTTGTTTGTTTTTCGAGACAAGGTTTTTCTGTATAGCCCTGGCTGTCCTGGAACTCACTATGTAGACCAGGCTGGCCTCAAACTCAGAAATCTGCCTGCCTCTGCCTCCCAAGTGCTGATATTAAAGGCGTGTGCTACCATTGCCTGGCTCCCTACTGACATCTTGAGTCTTACCTCCCAATCATACAGCATTCTACTTGGTTAATATTGAGCACTACTAGATTCCTTAATATCACCATGCTTTCTCTCCCTACCCCAAACATACTGTTTTCATACCTGAACCCATGCTGTGAGAAGTCACTAAAACATTCAAGACATACATAGGCCCATGTTCCACTTGGTTAGTTCAACTCTTTCTTAGGTTTCAAATGAAATCTCACTTCCTCCAGCATTTCACTGCTCCAGTCTCACCCTGACTGCTCTGCCATAACATCTAGCATATTTAGTTTGCTTAGATGTACAGCCTTGGTTTACTCAGGCTGGGTTGTGTGTTTCCATAGTAGGTCCCACAGAGTACTCACATAACATTCATAAGTACTTGCCTCCAGTCCCAAAAATCTAAAAAGAGAGAGAAAGAGAGAGAAAGTAGGGAAGAAAGAAGGAAAGAAATAAAGACAGGAAGGAAAGAAGGCAGACAGACAAGGATGGAAGGGAAGGAAGGATGGAAGGAAGGAAGGAAGGAAGGAAGAAAGAAAGAAAGAAAGAAAGAAAGAAAGAAAGAAAGAAAGAGAGAGAGAGAGAGAGAAAGCAAAGAAAGGTAGAGAGAAAGAAGGGAGCAAAAGAAAGAGAGAAAAAGAAAAATAATAAGAGAGAAAGAGAGAGAGGAAGAAAGTAGGGAGGGAGTGGAAGGAAGGAAATAAATGCATCTCACTCAGAGGACAGCATGCAGGTCTGACTTGTGCCTAGCTTAATCCAGTTCAGTGAGTACTGAATGAGTGGGTGAATAAATGATTATGAGGTGAGATACAGAGCATTTAATCTCAGGTAAGCAAGTCTCTAAAGACATAAAAGATACCCCTTAAGTGAAAATGAGGTACATTGGAAGCACTTTAAAAGGTTCTTATCCCAGCAGGGTGCAACAGGGCTGGATCAAACTAGGCTGAGATTGTCATTTTCCTGAGCATTAAATTCGTTCACAATTGTTAACAGGACTTTAAAAAAAAGATTATAATGGTAACAAATTAGAGGTCTGTTACTCTAACTAACTTTTCCCTATTAACACAGAATTTGGTCTGAAGAGCAGAAAGAGCAAAGTGGGCAGATTTCATAATTGTAGAACTTTGGTTTCACTTTGCTCTAACTTTCCCAGTAAAACACAATGATACAGAAAGCTATTCTCAAATGGGTTATCGGCAGCATCATGGGCTTATGAGATACTGTGTAACCTTGCCTCCTTTACCATGGTGCCTGGGGGTCACTGTAGTGCTCACTCTGCCCTGATGAGGGCAAGGGTCTTGGACTTTGTATTTATTAGCACACAGCCACACAATTTTTTATTTACAAGCTTTGGTCTCAGTACTCTAAAAGATCATATGGATGAGCTAATTCTAACTTCCACTTTCAGAATACTGAAGCTAAGGTCAAGAAGAGTTAAGTGCCTATTCCTGACATGAACATTCTGGAACAAGAGAAACCTTGGTCTAATGAACAGTAGAGATGTGAAGCCAAGAGTCACCTTGAGGTGCAGAAAAGGAGATGAGATGAATGCCAAAGCAAAGGCAGGGCAAAAGTTGGCTTATTTAGATGAAGCAGTTTAAGACAGCTGTGGATTTCACATGCTTCCCTGAACTCTGGAAGCAAATACTTAGAATGACCCAGATTTCCCTTCATTTGCTGATGCATTCCCATAGCAGCACTATGGTAGACAATGAACCTCCCTGATATTCAGAAGCATCACTAGCATAGTGTGTTTGGCCTCCCTTATCAGCCCCCATCCATCCTAGTTAGTCATCAGCTTACAGAATCTCTTTGTGCAAGTACCAGATTCCTGGAGAACTCTACAAGGTCAGCCTTCTGGATATGTCCACCCATCTCATCAAGTGTTAGCAACAATCTGAGCCACTTCCAAGCCTTTGAATTCAATCCCAATCTCTAGGTTTTAGCTGCTAGTGTCATGGAGGGCAAAAAAGCAATTCAGTTGTCTCTTTGAATATGAGTTATCCATGTATTTAGATCTGTCCATTTGAAACGTTGTTCATACCTGACAAAATTAATTCATATATCTTATTAAGCTAAAAAAGAACTAGACAAATAAATAATCAAAACAAGAAAAGATCAGAAGTAAAATGAAGTCTTATATGTCTCATTCACCTGTGTGAAAAGTAATATGTATATTTTCAGGTGAGATTTTGACTTTGGAATATTCAGAAGAATGGTCGCTTTAAAATCAGCAATGAGAAAAAAATCAGTGATATCCTCTTCATGGCTACTGCCAATGATTAAATTTTAAGTTCTCTTCTGGTGCCTCCCATCAGCATAATTTTATATACCCTTCAGAGTTTCTTTGTCTAACATTGTTTTAAACTATTCTGAGTACGAGAAAGGGGGGTTATTCTAACTCACCACTCCAGTTCATGATACATTGGGGCAGACAAGTCAAGGCAGAACTAGCTTGAAACATTTGGTTCTGTCATGTCTATAATCAGGAAATGTAGACAGAGGAAGGCCTGTTGCTGCTCAGTTTGCTTCCTCTTTCATCCAGATCCTATTTCGAGCCTGAGAGTGGCACCACCCACAGTGGAGGAGTCCTCTATCCTCAGTATACATGAGCAAGAAAATTCCTCATAGGGTGTGCTCATTGATCTACTGTCTATTTGATTCCAAATTCAAACAGGTCAAAAACTCAAGTTAACCATAATAATACATAATCACTTCCTCTCTCTAAAAATCTTTCCTTCTCTTTGCCAATAGTACACTGCTCTTCCTTCCATATAGATGGTTCATTCTCTTTCACTTCATTGCTCTTCATTTCAACAAACTTACAGCAGGCTGCTCCAATGCTGGGATGTAGATTTCTTTGTTGTGTACACATATGCCTTGACTGGACTCACTCATTCTGTTTCATCCTTCCATAAATGAAAGAATGTATTAAATCAATATTAAGCCTGAAAAGAACATAGTTATTCTGTATGAATGTTGCAGGCAGAGGAATTGAGTCTCTAACTCTTAGTCAAGATACCAGGGCTAGTAAAACAGCAAGATGTTCCCCTACTCCCCCCAAACAACAACCAATATTAAACACAAAGAATCATTGAGACTAAAATTTTGTCTCTAAATATTAACAGTCTTTTGGGAAGAGGGAATAACCCCATTCATAAAGTTAACACATTGTCTGACTCCTGTTTGGCTTAACATAATAACAGTGATATGAAATCCTTCCCCCCAATTAAGTGAAATGTTCAACATTTGTGATAACCGTGGCCCTCTGAATATTTCTGCTTTTCTTGTGTAAAACTAAATCCTGGTCTTTGTGAACATGATAGTTGGGTTGGACAATGGCTAAGTCTTCAATTATCTTTCCAAAACAAACATGAGGAGAGCATTTTTTTTCCTTCTACATAGTTGTAGCTTCTGATTTGGGAGCCGATTCTTACATCTCTCATTGCTCGTTGCCATTCCTATGGCTAAATTTTGCAAGATGGCACTATTTTGATTTATTTTCCTCCAAAAGTGTCAGGATTCTGGATACTTACAGCAATACACCTCTGTGTAGGTAGTAGTTGGCCTTGTACTGTACCTCTGTGACATTATTTTCCGTTATACACAGTCTGTCAACATGTATTTACCATCACATAATAAGCAGATAATAAACATTTGCCAGTTTATACACACTAGACATTCTTTAGGAATTTCTATACTTACCTGTTAATGCAGCTCTATACCTATGGAGAATTTCTTGTATTTTAGTTGGAAAACCAAAGGCAGTTTAATTTTGCTGCACTAAGCCCTAATGTGTGAAAGCTAACAACGGGTCTTCTTGACATGGGCTGTGGTAAAGAGTGATCTGTGCCTTGTACTCTGAAAACACCTCTAGTGTTAGCAGAAACCCAATCAGACCCGATTGCTCCTTAAGAGCAATGCTTCAGGGCTGATGAGAGGGCTCACAGGTAAAAGTTCTCACTAACAAGTTTTATCTGAGTAAGAAGCCCAGAGTCCACAGGGTGGACAGAGTGAATGAACTTTTGCTGGTTTTCCCTAACCTCCAATGGACTCATGACATGACAGCTGTGCATGTGCATGCAGGTACACAAAGAAAAGAAACAAAGAAACAACCAGCTTGCCACCTCTGGGTCTGGGTTCACAATGCTGGTGATAGCTCAATCACCTTTAGTTGATCCCTGAGCTTAATCTCAGACTTTTTCTTACCCAGGGGAAAAAAATCTGATCATAGATAATTTTTCAGAATTGTTGAGATGCTTCCAAAGGGAAACCAAATCTCAGCCCCACACAGCTGAAATGTCTGTCAACATTCTGGGCTCTATGACTGGGGTCAAGTGAGTCAATCTCTCTCTCTGCTTATATATTCCAGTTTGTAAAATGGGTTAACATTCAATCCTTCACCAAGGCATTGTTACAAGGACTAAGGTAAATCCCAGACTATGTGGAAAATGTCCTCCATAATTAAATGTGGTGCTGTAAAGAAAATTAAGTTTATAAACAAAACCAAACTAACCCTGTTCCAAGGATTTCTGCCTTAAATTCACTTCTCCCCACATATATGAAACCCTATATTTAGTGCAAATTTTAATCATTCTTATAAAAGTCTTTCAAAGTATGTTAGGATTCAAATGGACAAGACACAAACCTGGGGGAAATGTAACAGGGAAGTAGAAAGAGAAATCAGAGAGCAAACAAGCCATGGCTCTGATCTTGGCTGCTACAGTAGGCAGACAACAAAGGACAAAGGGTTGACATATTTAAATCACAAAGAAAAGAAATAGGAAAGAAATTTTCAAGATAAGAGACCACATCTACAAAATACAGAAAGCCTAAGCATGTCCTGGAACATATTTGGTAGGAAGATTGAGCTGGGCATTCTATTAGATAAGCAGGACAGCATCTAATAGTACTTGAGATGGAGCTGAGGAGGTATTACAGCAGATAAAGGCAACAGCTACACTGGCTAACGAATCATTGGATTCCTTGGTCCTACTTTGTAGGAGGAGAAAATGAACTTCAACAAACTGTTCTGACTCCCACCTATCAGCCTTGAAACAAGAGTATAGACATACACACACACACACACACACACACACACACACACACACACACACACGGAGGAGTGTGGGCATGCAAACAGTAAGCAAACAAATAAATATAATCTAAAAATATTAAAAATAAAACTCATGGAGATGAAGGCTTCAACCTTCAGGAAAAAAAGATCAAGGAATATGTACCACGCAGTGGCAGAATGCTGCTTTCTTCATTATACAAGCATTTTCCCAGTTCAGAGCATTTCCCTCACTCCATTTATTTTCTGGAGACAGTTCCAAGAAGAAAAATGCCAAATAATTATGTTCTTTCTACACTCTAGAATATTCATTTACTGTTCAATATGAAAACTAATCTGAAGAAGTAGAAAGTAATTTCTCTTTACCTTTCTGACACAATTTACTTTTATTATCTTAGCTCTTTACCTGAGAATTCAATAAGCTATTGTGGTCTACTTCTTAAGACATGACCTTTATGTTCTCTTCCCACTCTGGCTGCACAACATGGAAAAAGAGTTTTTCAATAAATGATCATGCAGTAACGGTACCTAAGACAATATACATTGCTCTGTTTTCTCCTATTTTTGATTGAAAAAAAAAAGCGATGTTTGGTAGATTACCATAATGAGAATAATTATTTCTAACATATTTAATAAAGTGACTTAGATTTGACTATTTCTATTAAATTAACCAGATGGTGGCAGCACGTAATTTTACCCAGAAATATACATTAATTATTAACAATAAATGCAGGGCAAAGCAACAGACGTCAGTGACACGGCAGCACATCTGCAGAGGAGATGGTTGGCAATTTGAAAATGCTAATTCTGTGATTAATCTTCCATTTGGCTACTGAGGAACAGAAGTGCCACATAACGGAGTTAAGATGAATGATGACATACTCAGGCTTCAAATCTCATTCCCATTCCATGGAGCAGAAGGACACTTTGGGAGGCAGCAGGAACTTTTGTCACAAACCACTTTAGAAGATGTGTTCTGTTGTCTTTTTTGACTCGTTCACTTTTGAGAAGATAACTTATATATCTGTCTTCTTTTCTGAAGACTTTTTGGTGACATTTATTTTTAATGATTATTTTTGAAATTATTATGTGATTACATCATTTCTCACCCTTTTTTCTCTCTCAAACGTTTCCCCTATAACCTCAGTTGCTCTCCCTCAAATACATAGACTCCTTTTCTTTTAATTGTTGTTACATACATATTACTAAGCATATAAAGACAATATGCTTAGTCATGGGACTTGTGTGTATATACTGAACAGCATGGCATAATCCCCCTAAGTGTGCAATAGTACATATGTTGAAGGTAAACAATAGTTGTCTGACTGGCCTTTAAACATGCAAAGAGGAGAAATTCAGGTTTGGTACAGGAAGCCTAGCCAACTAGCTAGGGCTAGAAAGCCATAGGTCTTGGGGGATAATCTAACAACTGTCACTTTTCAAAACCAGTTCATCCCCTAGCTACATTCCAAGTGTTTATTCGTATACTCATAAATAAATGTGATTCTCACTCCTCATCAAAACTTGGCTTTGTAAGAGATGGAGACCATCCCAGAAAGCCAGAGTTAGTTTAAACGCACTGTGCTGAATTCTCTCTCTCTTTCACAGAATTCAACTCCAATCTCTGACACTCATCCTTGAGCAGTGTAAAGAAAAATATCATTGATTGTTGCCAATCTCTGGTATTTTCATATCTGTAATACAATGTGAATCTTCAATACAATGCCCCCCTTTCTCCATAGGAAAAAAACCATAACTATGAAGAAGCTATAAATTAGCAAGAGGACGTTTTAAGGACCTTCTGTGAGAGCAAAGACTGGAAGATGAGAACTTTCCTCCTTCAAGTCAAAACCAGGGAAACATGAATGATGCCCTTACCATTAACAGTGAAGTCTACATAGAATCCACATTGTTTACAAAAAAACTTGCTGGCAAGAATAATACAGAACGTGTTGAGCTCTATAACCTAGGGAGGAGTATAAATTGAGAATATGATTTTACAGATTTTATTCTAATTTCTAAAAAATGTCTAAAATACAACTTGTAAAAACAAGTTTGTTTAAAGAAAAAGTTGGCTAACGATAGTTGATAATTTACCTTTATCTAGACCTGTGTCAACAGGCTAGACTCTCACAACAGAAAAGAGGAATATTCAGTTCTACATCTGTACTTCCTATGAAGGAAAGGATCTGTTGGTAAACAATTATTAATACAATTGTAAAACTGCCTAGATAGACCACTAAAATCGATCTAAGACACAAGTCTCATATTGTTAGATTAAGAATGGAAAATAGAGCACTGCTATTGTCTCACAAAAAGGATTTGACACCAACAAAAGAATGATAAAGTCATACTGTACAATTTTATATAAACAAATAGCCTAGGTAAAATGAGCATTTTTTAGAAAGAAACAAATTAGCAAAAGAGATGTAGAAATAAAAATTCTTAGTAGACTTATGTCAAGATATTGAATTAATGGTAATTTGAAAAATATTCCCATGAGATAAAGATATGTACTTATTTTCCTTATAAATGCTATCAGATTTCTTTTAATTCCAGAAATAATTCATAAAATTTGGAAAATTAGAATAGCATAAATATATCAACATATTTTGGGAGGGCAGTGCTATTTTTATATCAAAGATATAGGCTACAAACCAATATTCACTGTAGACATAGATATACAATTTTCATCCAGATATTATCAACAAAAATATGCTAATAAATGAAAAGTCTTGTATACAAATTATCAAGAGAGATTTATCCCCAGAACACATTATTACTTTGCCATACAGATAGCATTTAAGATAGAATATGGTGTTAGTGTACTGATACATCAATTAATGTTATAAAAGGTTTGACAATATGCAAGGTTCTTTCATGATTAAAAAAAATTCAACAAAATAAGAATATAATAAGAATACCATCAGCCTGATAAAGAATATATACAGAAAAGTCACTTAATTTTGAGACAGTAAAGATCATTACTAAAGATGGACTCTTAGGCTTCTACTCAATAGTTATCCAGAAAAAAATAAACAAAAAACGACAACAGGTATCATGTAGAAATAAAGTTGTCACTACTTGCAGATAATATAATCATATATAACTAATCCTAATGCCTCTCTAGAAAACTCTTAAAATTTTAACTTCACAGATATGGTAATTTATAATTTTTTAATTTTTATGTTTATTTATTCTTTTTACATCCCACTCACTGTCCCTCCTCCCAATCACCCCTTTCCACAATCCTTCTCCCCAAACCTTGTCCTCTGAAAGGGTCGATACCCCCCCTATGTATCCCCCACACTGGCACATCAAGTCTTTGCCGAGCTTGTAATTTAGAATTTTAATATACAAAACTCATTTGCACTTTCACTTTGGTTACAGGACAAAAAAATTAATCAGGAACTGAGCAAAAAATCTACAGCTGGCTAGTGTTCATAATGCCAGAAGGTTCTATGCAGGCTGTCAGGAAAAAAAATAGCGATCTTAACTGGAGCTGAACCCTGTATGCTACAATCTGGCAGGCAAGATGTGCCCATGGGTGAAATAGTGGTATTACTGTTAGGGGAGTAACCAAATACATTCTGATTGGATGTGAGTTCTACTACACGGTAGGAGATTCATGCCTGAATCTGTAAACCTAGTGAAAAATCTGTATCTGTGAAGGTCATAGGCCCTAGGAGGAAACCTTCTGTTGTTTTGCTAAATGGTTATGCTGTCAAATTGCCTTCTAAATATTTACGCTTATAATGATAGATTTTTTTTTCTGCTCTTAGCCTTACATTGATTCTTAAAGCTCTTCAGCAGTAATGGCAAGACTATATTCCTCCATTGTTTAAATCAAGTTAATTTGGACAATTTGAATTTAATGACAGAAATTAAAATGAATGATCACATTGCATACCACCCAGAGTGCTCATGAAATTTCCTTAACACTGTGTGTCATCCAGCAGCCTATACTGAATTCCTGGGCTTCCTTTTTTTTATTTTTATTTTTTTATTTTTGGTCAGAAAATTTGTCTGTGACAACATAGTTGGGTAAAGGTGAGCACACAATACACACTAAGGGAGGAAACAACTGCTGTCTCCTAAGTAATTCATAAGGAATGACCACTCCTTCCTGCTCAGCTTCACACAATCCTTAAGTACAATAAAGCTTATAGCAAATATTAACTGATTTAAACTATCGAATGTGTTTCAGTGTGTGCCTAAATAATAACTCAGCTACCATAGTTAAAATCGCATGCCAATTGACACCAAGCATCAGTGCACTTTCTCCTTTTTATACTTTAGCCTATTGTACCCTCACATACTATTACATAAGTTTTATATTGTACTTGAAAGGACCATAGTAATTAAAGTAATTAGGCAACTTGTTCAAGGTGAATCAATTTAAAATTACTAATTGCAAAACCTGACTCAAATTGCTATGATTTTGTAAGGTTCCATGTAGAACAAGAATCTTTGTGTGACAGAGCAGAAAACTCTATCCAAGCTACAGCATAATCAGAGGTGATACCAAAGGAAAATAAATACTAATAAAATAATGATGCACCCATTTTATAGGTTGCCTAAAACAGAAGCTCACCAGAGGTCAAGTACCAGTAGGCAACCAAAAACATGGACACCATTGACTTAAGGTGGTGTAGACCTCATGAGTTAGACAATAGTGATCTTAATAACAGAAGATCATCAATTGTACCAGCTGAGAACAATGTCTGTGATATAATTCACTGGCAGACATTTGTATTTCCATTAGAAATTAAGAATTATTTCCTTTTGAAATGTTTTCTATGAACTGAACAAGGAAGACACCTATACATATGCCAAAGAAGATCGAGAAAAGCCCACAAGCCTCATCCCTACTCAAAGAACTACAAATAATTAAGAAATGTTCGAAGTAAGAGAAATAGTATTTTCCAGGGGATAGCACACCAAATGGTTATCCAATGACACATCAGTATTCCTGAAAATGGATATACAAGTAACATTATACAAACTGAGAAGGTTATGTTTAGAAACATATGTATATACATAATAGCAATTAATGAAAATGGGCCATAAATTTGAAAGTAAGCAAGGAAGAGTATATGGGAGGCTTTGGAGTGGAGAAAGAAAAGAAGAAATATTATAATTATATGATAATCTTAAAAGGAAGGAAAGAAAGAAAGAAAGAAAGAAAGAAAGAAAGAAAGAAAGAAAGAAAGAAAGAAAGAAAAGAAAGAAAGAGAGAGAGAGAAAGGAAGGAAGGTGGGAAGGAAGGAAGGAAGGAAGGAAGGAAGAAAGAAAGAAAGAAAGAAAGAAAGAAAGAAAGAAAGAAAGAAAAAGAAAGGAAGGAAGGTAGGAAGGAAGGAAGGAAGGAAGGAAGGAA
>JADRCD010238757.1:19028-33599 GCA_019843815.1 Montemys delectorum
CAGTTCAATGGATGGCTGTGAGCCTCTACATCTGTATTAGTCAGGTATTGTCAGAGCCTATCAGGAGATAACTATATTTGGGACGGCTTTGAGGAATGCCTGTCTCTCTAAGAAAGAATGTTATGATGGTGAGAAGATATGGCTCAGACTCATGACTGGTTTCTGTGGAGTTTTACAGAGAGTCAACTGCTTTACAAGAAATAAGGCTTCTATAGGCCAGTATTTGTTATCTAGATAGATAGATAGATAGATAGATAGATAGATAGATAGATAGATAACAAATACTGGCCTATATATAATATATAATATATATATGTAATATATATAATAAATTATAAAACTGAAAATGGAGAAAATTAGTGACTAGCTTAAAGCATATGTCAGTGAACCTGTAGAACCAATGCTAGATCTGAAGTTTGTCTAAGTCCAAAACTATTGTATTGAAGTGACTTCAATGCTACCCTTAAATAACCTAGGTACACTAGGTGAAAACAAACTTTCTTAACTTTCTCCATCTAGAAGAAAGTGCTTTCAATGTGATATGCAAGAAAACAACATTGTTATTTTATTAGATAGCTTTTGTTTGTTGTGACAAAACACCTGCTAGAAAGTATTCAAGAGTGGAAGTTATTTCTTCTCATGGTTTTAGAGGCATCTCATGGTGACTTGTCCCCATGTAGTTGGGCAGAAGGATCAAAGCTGTGGGAATATTTCCACAAAAGAGGAAAGGGGGAATACATGAAAGATCCAGTATAAGATATTGCACCAAGGTCACATCCTCAGAAATTTATTTCCTCCATCTAGGTTCCACCTTATGGCAGTATGAATCAATCAAATGTTCCCTCTATTAACTGGGAAAGAGCCCTTATGAGCAAATCTTTCTCCCAAGAAAATTGTAAAAAAGGAGTTTCTTAAGTCAGTCGTGTTAGCCATCAACCTCAACCAGTAAAGTTGCTACTAGGATACAACAGAAATTGCTATAATCACATCTTATAGTATTCTTATACATGACCAGTCCATTGGGTGATAATGACTTAATCTACCTAACTGTGTCAGAGACTGGTCCTCATGGAGTAAAGAATTAAGGAGAATGCATTCCCTGTAGACTCTGCCTCTTGCTGAGAATATGGCTTGGCTCTTTCCCACCAACCTTCTCTGCCTTCACTTCCATTCCTTTCTGTCAGCTGTCTGTATAAAGAATCATATTCTTCCTGAAACGTTGAGTGACTACACCAAGTTAGATCTGGGGTAGGCAATTTCCACTACCCTTCCTGTCCTCCATTATGTTCTGTTTATACTTACTTGCCTTAGTCTGTAGCAACCTGTTTAGAGAATACCCGTGTTCTTCCCTACCTCCAACACCAGAGGACTTGAGCTCTTGATGCGTGGACCTAGGGTATCCCTACACATTTCAGGCTTGTCTTTGAAAATTTATTCTTTGTCCAGTGTACATCTTGATTGTAAGATTCCAACCTCTCACCCTACCTGCATTCCCTGGAAACTCTGCCTCTTAATATGGACCCAAATTTCCTAGCTATTTCTCATAACTCCTCTCAGACTTTTCTCATAGCCCATGCCCATTCTTTTCTCCCAACCACCAACCTATCCATTAACCTTGATACAGAAGCACTCCCTATAAGGGTATCCACATCCACTACACTTGCTTAGGATCCAGAGAGGTCAACAGCAACTGAAAAATGGAACACCCATCCAACAAAGACAAGCCCAAGTATCACCACCAAGAAAGACATCCATCAAACATAATTCTAGATGCTTAGACATCAACATGAACAAGTAAGAGGGAATATGGGGATGGATAACTAACACTAAAGGCCTTTGAAAAACTATATTGAAATCTTCTACTATAGAAGCTTCCTAAAATATATACTTATATGAAAAGAACCTAAATGGAGTCACCAATTCATTGGGTAGGAGTGCCCCAACTAGACATCTTACTCCAATAAGCAAAACCCCCAGTGCCAAGAACAGGTTATGCCTTGCTGAGTCATTGGCCAAAGGGACCCCAGGGAAATGCCCAAATATCGCAAGCTATCATTATAACTTGATGTCCACAACCTGACAGTAAGTTCCTATTGTTGAAGACAACACATCAACATGGTGCGTTCATGATACTACAAGGTACTCAGCATGTTATAAGAAGAGAAAGGCAATCATCAGTATCTCCCTTTGACAAAACTTGTGATCTACAACAGTGACCTACCCATAAGATATACTGATACAGTGGCCCAAAAGCTATGGCAGTAACCCACCACTTTATGATTGCACCTAAGGCCTACTCAATGATATGAAACCCATATCTGGCACTGCAAAAAATGACATTCCCAAAAGGCCTTTGACCCAGAAAAAAAAAACTTTTACTATTATTCTGATAAAAGAAAATATCAGTAAAATGACTCTTAATGACATTCTGCTAAAATCATAGATCAGTGCCTCAGTCGCCAGGAAAATCTTCTTGCAGTAGATGGAAACAATCCTAGAGACCCACAACCGGACCGTGTATAGAGAATAAAAGAGTTTGGAGCACTTCAATCCTAAGTGGAGTGTCTTTCAAGCTCCTCCCCTCAAGGCTTAGGAATTGATGAGAAAGAGGGGCCAGAAACATTCTAAGTGCCAAAGGTTATGGGTGACTACAAGAAAAAGGTTTCTTCCAGACACATGTCTGATATATGCACAAACTCACAGAGACTGTGATACATGCACAAGGTCTAGGGTTCAAGCCAGATGGTGTCACAGCACTGAGAGGAGGAAGTGGGTATGGGCTTCCACCCCTAACCAAGAATCCATCTGCAATCGATTCCTACTGGCAAAGGAAAAGTCCATCTTCTCCAATGACGTTTCTCTTTATGTATTAACCACACTTCGTCACAGGCTCATGCCCAGGAGTACTTGACTAATACAAGAACAAGCCAATGGGTTTTGGTTTGTTTGCTTGCTTGCTTGCTTCCTTGCTTGTTTGCTTGCTTGCCTGTTTATAGATTTTAATATCATTTTCCCTATTTGGATAGTTTTTGTCTTATTGGGCTTTTACCCTTATTTGTGAATTTCCAATTGTGTATTTTTGTGGGTGATTCATATCTGTGATGTTTCTTATTGTTTTATTGTGTTTTTTTTTCATTTGTTCGTTAAGACAGGAAATGAAGTTGGGTTGTGTGGGTAAGAAAGTGGGGAGAATCTAGATGGAGTTAGCAGAGCGAGAAATAATCATGATAAATTGTAAGAAAAAATACAGAAGATTGAATTAATAAGTTAAGAAATTAGATTAAGAAATAAAGCCATAAAAAGATTATGAAATATGTTATCTTCATGCTGAAAGAAAACAGTGCTAACTTTTTCAAGTAACAAAACTCTGTTTAAATATTAATTCAGATATTATAACTTGATCAATATTCATTGATCAATAAACATTTAACCATTTCTCCTATATGATATGGATTAATAACTGGAAATTTTATACGATTACTAGCTAAGCTTAGAAGGAGAATTTAAGTTTCACATAAACAAGGCAGTTTTCAAATATGTTCATCTCTTAATGGTACTGAACGAATCAACCCAGTCTATATATCTCAGTTTTTATACCAATCCCAAAATGATAACCAAATCCTTAACTAAAAAAATTATAAAACATAACACTGTATTTCTATAGAAATTTAATAAAGATCTTTTTGTCCTCAATAACTGGGAAGCAATGAGCCATAAACATAAGAGAAAAAAAGTAGCCAGGGATAAATATCAAACCAAGAAACAAATTTTTAGGTCCTACAACCTCCTAGAGAGGAAAATCTTATACCAATATGCTTGGTACCAAATGTAATAGATACCGAAGCACAAGGCATTTTCTTCTAAGTGTGAAATGAAAATTTTTAAATGACTACATCCAAACACTTTTTTATGTGAACTAGGAGTGATATATTACTTTCCATATTGAAAACTATTTCAAATAGCTCAATGTTCTCTATTTTGTCAAATATGGGCAATGATTTTTAAAAATATTTAAACACCTCTATTTGAAAAACAAAGCAAAAATTAATCACATATCAACTTCCAGAGAAAGAGAAAATTATACATCATATGTAATATCAAGAAGCAATACATAGACATTAGATTGGGCAAGAATTACTATGAAAAATTGCTTGGTTTAAATAGCAACTAAAGATTTAATGGGGGAAAGTAATCAGAAATATGGGTAATCTAGCCAATAAAAGAGCATTAAGTGGGCAATACAGTACTCAACATATTACAAATGAATATTCATGAGTTGATTTTTTTGACTTGTGACTGATGATATTTCCTAGTAGGGAAACATCTGACTATAAGAAAATGGCTCCTGAGTTTCTCTAAATTATAAAGTTTTTATTGTAAAGGGAGCAAAACTAAGTGCTGTAAGCTGTGCCCTTTATATAAAGTGTTGAAGATGATCTCTGTGATCAAAGTGGCAATTTCCTACTTTCAGAAAGTCCAAGCATGTTTTTATACTCATTCCGATAAAAGGAAAATATTTCAAAAAGGCTTGGTTTAAAATGCAGAGCTATCTTTCTGGTCTATCATCTAACATTTCTGCCTACAGCTATTCATTTGATTATGTTCATTAAAACTGGGCATGGGAGTTAAGGTGGTATTAGAAAAGTTTCAGAGAAGTTCATGTCCAAATTGAAAAAAGTGGGTCTTTCAGATCTTCTGAAACTTCCGGGAGGGAAGCTAGTAACAATAATAGCGGGGGAAAGAGGCATCAGAAGTTCTCAGAGTTAGAGAGGATCACCTTATGGAAAAGAAGGTACTGAGAAAAGACTTTGAATTTGACCATACCGCAGGCTACCTGGTTCCCATCCAATGGCATGTAAAATATATGTAAATATATCTGCAGCTTATTGTCAAAAGACTTCCTTGTGAACAAAGTGTCAACACCATTTCATTTTACATCTTGTCTTAAAAGATGACAGTCAACCAAGTGAATGCATCTTCTTTAGAGGGGAACTGGCCAGGACTACAGGATTAAAGGGAAGTGGGCCTCATCCTAGGCTGCAATTACAAAAGCAGCATTTCTTCCTGGAGCTTCACTCTACATCATTAGCAATGGCCACTTCCTGATAACTTCAGAAAATGGCCATTATGATAATTAATGCAGATATTATAACTAGATTTGTATTTATAGATGTAATCAGCATCCAAGACTTAAACAAAGGAATATTCCTACATCTTAACAGAAAAAAAAAATCATGGTTATACCCTAAGAAAATTTCTCCCCTTCAATCACCAAATGAAAGTTTAATTTCTCCTAACCATATTGTTTGAATTTGGAGTTTACTGTAAGTTCTAGGCAGCTCATAAAAAAAAAAAATGTATACCCTTCAACCCTTTTTATACACAGAACTTTGAGATCTGAAGCTCTCTAAAGTTAATGTGAAGATGGATTTAACTTAAAGCTATTGAAACTTAACAAGAACTCCAAACATTCTTCATTTCCATCAAAAGTAAAATTCTTGTTCGGTTTGCTTCCTGGGGAGAAAAAGCACATGATCACCAGGGAGATGGATACTTATAATTAATACACACTGTGAATGTCAGCTTCAGCATAACTTCTCCCTGTGCACTTGTCATAGTGTCGCACTCATCCTTGAGGGATCCATCAATTCACACAGAGGCATCAGGAGGCCAGGAAGAAAGTTTATCTTCATTTCTTCCTTCTTTCCAAGGTTAACTACCTTCAGATCACTTTCAGACTAAAATAAAGTACTAAGGTTCTTTTTTTTTTTTCTTAGAGTTTTAGTTCTTCAGTTTAAAAAAGAAAAAAAAGTAGCCCTTAAAATAAATGTGTTCCATATTCACAGACTAGAGTGATCAGGGCAGTCAGTATTAGTAACCTTGAGTTCTTTTGAAGTATTGACTTTGATCAATAAAGGACCCAAAGTAATACACAATAGACATACTGATTGTTTCCAAATGCAATTGTATATCTGTATTATATTTTACAGATAGAAAAGAGTATCATCCAAAAATGATAGAGATGTTTATTACAAGGAAGCAAGGCCAGCAGCTATGTCATCATACTGAAGACCTTAGTCTCTTGATGAAGAGGTACCTGCTGGTGAGAAAATGAGAAGACAAAACAGAGGCAGCACAAAAGTAAGCTGTCTCCTCTGTTTGTCTGGCATCTTTCTGCATGATCAATCATCAAACCAGCTATTCCACCTTTGTATAAAGTATTGAAAATACCAGGTTTTTAAAAATATTGCCTTCTAAGCCACATTTAAATTGAATTCAACTTTCTTGAAATTTTTTTATTTAAATACAACTTCATGTTTTTTTCCTTTGCCTTTGTTCTGAATAGTTGGTTTCCTCTATCTATTTTTTTTAACTTTCAGCTTGTTCTTATTTTGAAACAGGGTTGTCATATTTTCTCTAAGAGCCTCTTCAAACTTCAGAATTTATAAAGCAATGACTGCACTTCCAGCACTGTCCCATCTCTATTTTCTGCTACGTGATTTCCTCCATGTTGGCTTCATTACTCTTGTGTAGTTATGAAGGAGTTAGATGGGCACCCTACTGCTTTTTTCTCTATCTTATCCTTTCCCTATTTGTCATCTCTCCTGGTCTAGATACTGCTCCAAGCCACAAGAGCAACAGTAACTACCCCTCAGCTTACCGTTGAACTTCCTCAAAACTCCCCTCCTCAGCAGTAAAGTCCAATGTCATTTCTGACTAGTTGTCCAATTAGCCACTAAAATCCTTATTCCAACACCAAGTTAAGCAATGTTGTGAAAACATTGGTTCACTTTTTATAAGATCACATTTCCTATCTTGTTATCATAAACAAAGTATTTCAAAGGAGGGTAAGCCTATTGATGGCATTCCCCCCCCCCCCCCCCAAGCAATCTACATCAATCTTTGAGTACTGCGAAAACTAATCAGTAGGGAGAAAGCATCCTGGTCCAGACCAATTTGATTTCTCTGTGTCTTACACGCACGTACAGGTACATGCATATATTCCTGGTTTAGACATTCTGTGATCTGTGAAAAATATGAGTTTTATCTACATGAGTTTGAGGGTATACATCTAGTTTATTAGCAACTTTCTTATGTCTCTTATTTTATTCAAATGTCTATTGTCTTATCTCTGCTACATTTTCTTGATTTTTTCCAGTCACAGTTTGATCTATAAAATGTTTCTATATTTTTAGCTATTTTTACAATAGATTATATTTTTTACTAAAGTATATTGCCCTGCTAAAACTCAACAGAGATTGACAACTGCATTGTGTATGTACATTTGGTCTATTTAAATATAATCTTCTTTCCCTTCCACCAAATAAAATTTATTTTGAATTCTTCACATTGTCCCTAGTACATCTTATCTCTATTTTCCTTCATCAATGACCCAGAAATAGTAACTATTTATTGTCTTTACCATACTGTGAGACAGAAAGGTAGTCTCCGAGTATTTCGTATTTCCTGTGGCAGAGCATGTAAATTCTTTTGTGGCAGATCAAACAAGTAAGTAAGCTTGGGGCAAAGCAGACATCATAATTGCATCCTTTTTAAACTTCTACACCAGTTCTTGTAACTTTTGATATTTATTGAATTGTGAGACGAATTATATAAACTTGTTATTTCCCTTGCAGAACCACCTATGAATTCCATGTAAATTCTCTTCTTTCTGGGAGTTTGCAGTCCAGACCCTGGGGAGCAGAGGAGGATATTGCTGGGTAGATGCAATTTCTAGCTCCCTCTCCTCCTTTAAAGCTGAGATAACATGGTTTACCCATTCTCTGGCATAGCATTTAGTCAAAGTGTTTACTTCAAGTTGTCAGAGGCAAGAGGCTAAGGAAGAGATTCAATTTATATCACAGAGACACATTTTTACATAATCTAACTAGAAATTCTTTGAAAGCAAACACATATTGTTGAAAATAGCCACCACTAAAAATACTAGGAAGCATGTGCTGCATCCTTTTTCAATCTCTTGATGCTGTGTCTTCTCAGTGTGGATAAGACCATAAGCCACCTGTAATTACCATCTGAGATACTTTATGACAGTATGTTAAAGATCTTTAAGCCAAAATTAAAGATGAAAAACTACCAGTTTTTAAAACAATATATATCTTAAGTCTTGGGGATCAACCCAGCAAGTGACAGACGCAACCATGAAAAAAAAAAGAAATGATTTTCACCCTAGGATAATGTTGGTGTCCCCTCTGACAACTAATGACTCTCATGTGTATAATTAGCCTACCTTAGAAGCCTCACTATCAATAAAGGTACACAATAATGAAAGACCTGAATGCTGCTGCCCAATACACTATGGTATTAATTATATGAAAGCACATATTAGGTCTTCTATGACTGTCTGTGTATTTCACCTATTGGCACTATTGGCAGAATAAAGTAAAACACATACATTTTAAAATGTCTTGAAGGACTGGCTTTGAGAAAGTCCAGAGAAGTAATAAATTTGGTTTAACACAGCTACAATATAAATAATAGTAGTATTATATAATACTTGATACAGTAACACTGATTAAACATTTGTTACATCCCAAATTTTTACCAATATGAACATCATCTTGCTTAGTTTAGATGTTATAAGAAGTTATAAGGCTTGACAGATGCCCCAGTGTAGGGGAATTGAGGGCAGGGAGGTGGGAATAGGTGAGTGAGTAGAGGTACAACCTCATAGAAGCAGAGGGAGGGAGGATGGGATAGGAGGTTTCCAGGTGGTGGGAAAACTGGAAAAGGGGAGAACGTTTGAAATGTAAATAAAGAAAATATCCAATAATAAAAAAAGGAATGAGTCTAACAAAAAAAATTAAACAGATAGGTTCAACACAGAAACAGTAACTCAGAAGGGTCTTATGTTCAACTTCAACTTCGTTGTACATTCTTAACAGGATTCTGAAGAGTAGACAATCAATAAAGATTAATAAAGGTGCTGAAAATACTGAAATACTGATCTGCAGGTTTGAGCCTTCTCAATTTGTATAAAGAGGAGTATATTGACTAGTTGAATAATTTTGGAATGGAAGCCTTCAACATTGTCTTATAGAACAGAACTCTACAGATTTTTCTTGTCCTTACTCTCTTAGAACTCTCCTAGGGAATTAATAGAATCATTTGCTTCACAAATCCAGCAGGTATTAGGGCCTCAGTACCAGATATGATATACGAACAAGGCTAAGTGACCAGGATAAGCTTCCTTGTCTACCTCTGCCTAGTGAATGGTGTCAGAGTCACAGGACCTTTTGAGGATCATATAGGGCCCTTATTATCATGTAGTTAGTGTCAGGTGCTGATATGAAGCAATTACATCTGGAACATTAATTCATCACACTGACAAAGCCCTGTTTAATAATCAACAAGAAAAAAAATTGTTAAGTTCAAAGAGCACTATGAATGTGGCCATGGTACCAGAAACAGAAATGAAAGACCTAAAGAAGTCATTTCAACTTTTTAAAAAATGACAACAGGCATGTAAGGACCACTTCCCTACAGACCTACAGGATGCAACTGAGCCAAATATTGTAATACAATATTTTTGAAAATTAAGAGGTGTGTAATTCCTGGGCCTACTTCCTCCTATGAGAGTATCTGCTGAAAAGAGAAAAACAGCTTTTGAATAATGAAGCAAGTTTGATGCTGGAGATGACAGTACTCACAAAATCAAGCAAGATAGACTGGGGTCTGCACTGCATATGCCAAGCTTTTGATGCTCCAATTTGAACAGGAACTAATGGAGAAACAAATAAATTTTGCTCACTGGTTTCATCTAAATTAGGGTATCTCTCATGTCTGTTAAGTCCTCCGTAAGGAGAAATTTCAAAAGTCAGTTCAATGTAACAGCTCCTCTGTTTCTTCCATTTTTCCCTTCCTCCAAATGAACTCACCTATATGCTTCTTCTAACATTAATCTCTTATAACCCTTCTTATAAAATATGGTCCTACTCCCTTTAATAGAATTTGCCTTCTATTGAGGGTACTCATTCAAAGTTAGTTTTCTCCTTTATTCTGACTTTGTCTACCTTTATTTCATGTTACTGTTTCTCATCTTTGAGGATGCAACTTTCACAAATGCTCATTATATGTACACATATAGTCAAGTAATATGTTATAATATTCAATGAATATATATGTATACATATATAATGATTATTAGATAGTGTATATATCCAATGAATATTTATTTGTATACATATATATATATATATCCAATGAACATACATGTATATATATTCAAGATGTGCAGTGTGATGTTTTCATATATATGTATATATATATAATGAGTTAATCATTACAAGTAACTTAACCCACATGCCCATAGTCACATATGTGTATGAATGCATGCATGCATGCATGCATGCATATGTGTGTGTGTGTGTGTGTGTGTGTGTGTGTGTGTGTGTGTGTGTTTGTGGGTGAGTGTGGTGAGTACATTCATGAGCAGATGATGAATAAAGAGTACAAACGTATGACTATCTCATATGTTAACTTCACTTCTTAGTGTTACTGATGCTCATTGTACACCAGGAGGACAGTAATTAAATAAATGTATCTAAGATGTGAATGATGGATCTTACCAGAGTTATTACTTTCAGAAGGTAAGATCAAAAGATATAGAATATTTTCAATCACAGAGTACTACATTTGGAGTCCAAATTAAACTACAGTCAATGGAAATCAAATTCCTTTAAACATTGAAAGGAAAAGAATATTTAAGCAATTCAGGAGAACCATTGCAAGGATCTCTGGCCTCAAGTGAGGAAGGTTAGACCCAGGAAATTCTAGTTACATGGGAAAGTCCCTCCTTTTAAATGCTCTTAATGTTACACATATCTAGAGATAGTATTTGCCAGTAGTTTTGAATTGGGCCATCTGATAAGATATTGATGATTTCTGTAGATTTCCTGTAATACAGTCATGTGATTGATGAGTAACAGCAATCAAGTAGTTTGTTGTGAAGATAACCAAGTAGGCAGAGACATTCTGAGCCTTCAGCTCAGCTCACCACTTACTAAGCCCTGATTTAAAAAAAAGATCCAAACCACAGCCTTGAGAACTACTGGGTAAACATGTTTTCCCCACACATGGCATCAATTAAAAGCAAAAAACTACACCGGGCAGTGGTGACGCATGCCTTTAATCCCAGCATTTGGGAGGCAGAGGCAGGCAGATTTCTGAGTTCAAGACCAGCCTAGTCTACAGAGTGAGTTCCAGGACAGCTGAGGCTACACGAGAAAGCCTGTCTTGAAAAACAAACAAACAAACAAACAAAACAAAGCAAAAATATTCCAGGCTGTAACCAAAAGGCTTGAAGATACCACTGTGTAATGAACAATGAGGAGACACACCGGCTTCCTCACTTGCTACCACATAGTTTGAAGGAAGACTGAGCAACATGTCCCAGACAACTTAGTCTTTTCTGAATAGCTGAAAGGCAAACTACTAGCACTCTAATGGAAGGAGTCAGTTACAAAGCTATACCCAAGCTGATCAGATTCTCCATTCCACTGAGCCTCACACTTCAAATAAATCAGGACTTCATTGTATTAAAATGCTAATCACTGTTAGTTAAGGAAATTATTGTCCGAAAGACACTGTCCGAGATTCTAGGAGGGCTCTAGAGCTGCCTGACCTATACAGGACTCTCATACATCCTTCGAGCGTAGTTCTCAAAGCTGAAATACATTGCAAAGAGGTGTTGCATTGATTTCTAGATTCACTCTGTCACCTGCTGTGTGATTTGTGGAGTACAAGCTGGGCATGAACTTGGGCAGGGGGCTGTTGATTATATAAAAGTACAGAAGACTGTTAAAGGGACAAAAATCAATCAATCAATTAATCATTCAATCAATAAGTTGCAAACTGTCAGACCGTCAAATGTCTGAGACAAGTCCGAATGGCTTCATCTTTTTTGTACCCTGGCCATTCTGCTGAAGTCTCTCCCACTGCTGATTTGGGGACACAGTCCAGGCCATTACAAGCAGAGCCAGGGCTATGCAGTGATCTCAAGGCTTACATAAAAGTTTGGGACTACTTCAAATTACCCATCATTTATCTTCACCAGTGGATTTTGTGACTCTGTCAGAAGTATATTTTGATCTACAGTAAGATGACTTGCAGTAACTCTGCCATTTGGGAAAGAGCGTTCATAGTAAATGCTCAAAATTCTGTATTTCCTTTCAGTTGAATATTTCATCTTCTTCATTTTGACTGTAACCTACTTCTTTCCATAACACATCAGCAGCCTCCTTTTGAGTCTTTTCTTGTAGATACGAATTTTTCTGGAAACTTGCTCTCTACTGGAATAATAGAGAGCTCTTTCCATACTCAGACCAGTCCTTTGTTAAATTTCTGACTGCCTAAGAACAGCTCCATCAACCCCCTCCCCACCCCCTATTCTAACATGGGAGTTCTTCACCTTTTGTTTTGGGCACTTAACTAAAACAATGGCATGTGAAAACTGCTGGAGCTTCATGTAGTCATGGGTTAGAAGATTTAGGGCTAAGAGATGGATCATTGAAGAATACGTTCCATTCAAGCACAGACCTGAAGAAGTCCAATGTGGTTAACACTGGGTTGTAATTACAATACCGGGGATATGGACACAGGTGGATTTCTGGTGCTCGCTGATGAGCCAGCCTAGCCTAGTTCAGATTTCCAGGCCAGCAAGAGACCTGGTATCAAAAACAAAATGGAAGATATTCCTGAAGAACTACACGTTTGTGATCTCTGGCCTCCACAAATGTGTGTCCACCTGTGCACATATATGCATACATGAACATCCCCCCACACCCACCCACCCCCACACACACGTGTGAACATACTCGGGTCTGTGGTATTATAGAAAAGACCCTAAACCTAGAGCAGAGGACATGGAATGGACAAATCTGTGCCTTTGGTAACTGTGGCCTTGTTCACTCAGCCTTAGTCTCCTCATTTGTGAGACAAGGGCAAATCTGCTTGAATTCATTAAAGTGAGGACTACTACACATGAGGCTGTGCTGTACCTTGCAGCATGTCCGGTCTCTTTTCTTTTGTTTTGCTCTTCCCCTCTTTATCCTAGCACCAAGTTCTTCCTGTGAACCCTTTACTGAGTTTCACCTTCATAAACTCTTGTCTAGTAAGTCCGTGAAATACTCTATCCCCCCCTTCCAGCTCTTAACATCCTCCCTGTGGATTCCTTCAATACTTTGGGTTTCTTCTTGGGTAAATTCTAATCCCTCGTGTGCAAATCTTTTTGTGTCTCTAGAGCACCCATCATATATATGTATACTTACTGTATAGTTACTAACAAAATATATGAAATGATAAGAGGACTAAATGCAGTCTAATTATTGGGCTTTGATTTTAATTTTTCACTCTAAAATACTACTTTCTGTACCTTGGTAAGACAAATCTTTCTTCAAGTTTCAAATCTACCAAGCAATATGTCACTAGTTCATATACATTTCTTTTTTTTTTAATTAGATTTTTTTTATTTACATGTCAAATGATATCTCCTCTCCCAGTTTCCCCTCTGGAAAAAAAAAAAAAAAGAAAGAAAGAAAGAAAAAGAAAGGGGAAAAAAACTGTTTCCTTCCCCCTCCCCCTGCTCACTAACCCACCCTCTCCCAATTCTTGGCCCTGGCATTCCCCTACTCTGAGGCATAGAACCTTCACAGGGTCAAGGGCTTCTCCTCCCATTGATGACTGACTAGGCCATCCTCTGCTATACATATGCTCCTGGAGCCATGAGTCCAACCATGTGTACTCTTTGGTTCGTGGTTTAGTCCCTGGGAGCTCTGAGGGTACTAGTTAGTTCATATTGTTGTTCATCCTATGGGGCTGCAAACCCTTCAGCTCCTTGAGTCTTTTCTCTAGCTCCTTCACTGGGGACCCTGTGCTCAGTCCAATGGATGGCTGTGAGCCTCTACTTCTCTATTAGTCGGGCACTGTCAGAGCCTCTCAGGAGACAGCTATATGAGGCTCCTGTCAGCCAGAACTTGCTGGCATCCACAATAGTGTCTGGATTTGATGTTTGGATATGGGAAGCATTCCCAGGTGGAAGAATCTCTGGATTGTTCTTCCTTTAGTCTCTGCTCCATAGTTTCAACTCCTTCCATGGGTATTCTGTTCCCCCTTTTGTAATAAGGACACATGCTCTACTTGTTCATAGTAGCCTTATTTATAATAGCCAGAATCTGGAAACAACCCAGATGTCCCTCAACAGAGGAGTGGATACAGAAAATGTGGTTCATATACATTTCTAAAACACACTTTAAAGACTCTTTTGAATAAAATGTCCATTACTGTTACTCTGTCATACGCTGATAAATGTTTAATAATAATTTCTTTGTAGGGCAGAGAGAAAACTTGATCCAAACTTTAATTGTACGATTTGTTAGTCTTCATGGTATAAAGAGTTACATTATCGCTGATTTTGCAAACTAGAAGCTATACTACTATTCTAGGTCCCCATCTATAGAGATGCTTTTTAAGAATATGTGTTTTTAAATGGACATTAACTATTTCTATCACTTTTAACAAGCATGTGGTATATTGTTAGAGTCGGCTTCACTTACC
>JADRCD010238760.1:0-10159 GCA_019843815.1 Montemys delectorum
CAGGGCTGGGGGAGATGGGAACATCCTCGTGGAGACAGAGGGTGGGGAGGAGGTATGGGATGTGGAACAGTCGGAGGGTGGATGGGGGTGGGGGGAGTAAAATCTGTAGTGTAATACATAAATAAATAAATAATTGGAACACAACTACCATTTTCAAATTTTTAAAATTTCATTTATTCACTTTTTATATGCATATATGGTATATGTGCATGTGGGTATGGCCATGTGAACACATTTGGAAGCCAAGGAATGCTGCATTCTGTGCTATCAATCTCTACCTTATTCCCTTAAGAAAGTGTCTTTCACTGACCCTGGATCCAAGGAAGTCAGCAAGCCCCAGTAACCGATCCCGTTGTGTCTGCTCCTTCATAACATTGGGGATACCCCTACATGCTTCCATGTCCAGCACTGACATGCCTGGCTTTTTATGTAGGGACATGTCCTTACGCTTACACAGAAGGTACTCTTACCTGCTGAGCCATCTCCCCAGCCCCACTAGGGTCATTTGTAAGCAACAGCTAGGAATGTTCGACATTGAAGATTTATGCCATGCTCCACATGAATTTTGCATGTCTCACAAGATCAGGTATAATCACCCAAGTGTCAACCTTAATTCTGTTGAACATGGGAGCGCAAAGTAGTTTTACTTGGTCTTATTAGTCACTGATAAATCTAGAAATGCATCATCTACCAGTTAATTAAAGGGTGATTGTCTTTTTTTTTTTTTTTTGGTCTGGAAATTTGACAAGAATTCTTCATTTTAGAAAATCGTGTTGATAATTGCTTATTTGAGTTGTCAAGATGTAACATATCAGTATGCTTCTGAAATGGTTGCAAACATGATAATTCTCTGTGGTAATGCAAATATATGTGTACATGGGCAAACATATATACATGGGTGTAGTTATATTTGTATTTATTGGTTTGCATTCATAGTATAAAGACTAGTGTTCAATTATTCAATGTAATAGAAGAACAAATATTCAGTGTATGCCTCCAGTGCTCTGAACTATCTTGAATAATAAGAAAGTGCTAAGGTTCTGACTATAGAGAAATGTTTTATGGTGAGTTATCACCTTTAACTGCTTGATCCACTATGTCTTTACACTTCTTTCTAGGGTATGTTAACCACATCTGGCACCAAAGAAAGGCACTCTGATGCTAAGAAAGGGGGACAGAGCCCCCCCTCCCATCAATACAAAAGCCTTCGTGTCCTTCCTCACAGCTGAGAATATTCACATGTGTTTCTTCTCTCTCCCATGATCCCTCCCACTTAGCATTTTCACCAGAAAGTAGCATACTGTTCATGGTAGGGAGACCAGGCTCCCACGATTTTAATTTTACTTAGAATGATCCTCCCCTTGACTGTTCCTTAGGCTATGTTTCTCCATTTAAAGTTGTTCAAAGTTTATGGCTATCTTTCTCATTGCTCTCAAGGGAGCCAGAGTCCTTTGACTCCAGAGTATAAAGACCTTTGCCAAGAATCTCATCAATGCTTTCTTTATGTTAGATTCTCAGCCTACTTCTAGTGAGTCTTATTGGACTGATTAAGCTCCCCTGAATTCAATATTGTCTATGACTTACAAGTAGAAAAGTCCAAGTAAAATATGTTTACCTGACAATTGAAATGACTTTGTAATTTTCTTATCATTGGGAACTTGTTCTATGGGGAACTTTCCTATATGTCAGACAGTGTTCCACATCCCATCTGTGCATGGTGTCATCTAGTCCTCACGCATGACTATGGGCGGCCAATCCTATTATTATCCCCATCTCCTAGATGAGGAAGCTTGGAAGGGCTACATATCTTGCCTACAATTCCACAATTAATAAGTGTCCTCCTCTGTCCATCACACCTAAGCCATTTAATACCCTAAATAAAAAAGCATCCCTGACAAAAAATAGAGAGAGCAGAAGGCTAAATCCATCACCAAAACAGTTCATCAGATTGTGCTGTGATCTGCCTAGCTCTCCCCTAAATATTGGCTTGCAATCACTTTCTCATTACTCATATCCAGACTATAGATGGTAACACGATGTCATCCAGAGAAGAACAACTTTAGTTGTTGGTGCTAACACATTTCAGCGTGCGTCTCTGTTTCTGCTTTGACTGGTGTCTTATTTAATTGGTAAATTATTCCCAATCAGACAATGAAGAAGAACACATTTAGAAGCAAGTTACTTAGCCTGAGTATCTGTTCATAAACATACAAGTCCTGCTTTCTGTGTATTCAAGGACTAGAGGATGGACAAGAGAAGATGGATGGCTGTTGCTGGAACTAACAAGGGCAAGGAAGGCCATTGTTTTAAACTCTTTCATGTAAATTGTGTTTTCTCTGTGCTTACAAAAATTATGTCTAGTCCTGGTCCTGAAGTATTATTTCAAGAGAAACCAGGATATGGGGTGAGCTCTTTGCCTCTATTGAAAAGTAAAGCAAAGTATTAACTGTTTGTGGATAGCTATTCCATTGCTCTTATGTCCTCTCATATTTAGGCTTACCACAAGGCTCAGACCCTCTAGCTAAGCTACTTCCATTAGTTCAAGCAGTCATCCTCAGGTGAGCTTAGAGGATGGAAAGAAAGCAGACAGGGCTCTGCTTCAGACTGCTGTGTCGGTGCAGCTATGACATTATGGTTGTTTGCTTGGTAGGGAAAAGTGTCAAGGCTCACTGCCATGAGTTACACAGTTCCTTCATTTCATTTCTTCTGTCCAATTGTCTTCACACTTAACAATCTTTGGGAAACTCTTTACCTCCCATGATTTTCTCTTATAGTCCCTTCTAAATGTCTGACCAGTTCTCTGGATAAGTTTCTATTTCCTGGTGTAGACACCACATAATAGGTCAGGTGAGGTTTATAATACTCAATCACATCATTTTTTATAGATAAAAGACAGATTTAATTGTTAAATGATTTATTCCAAAACAAATAGATCACAGTTGAAAGTTTCTGATAGGAGGCAGACTCAGTCCTAACCAGGCTCACATGAAACATTTCTCTAGATCTACTGAACAAAGGTCTAAGAACAAAATGGATTACACAGAACAAAACCAACCAACCAATCAAGTAATTGTATGTGGAAGTGTTGGTACTGCTTTCTAAGATTCTTCTAGATGATTCCACAGTAAACCAGATGAACATCTATGTTAGTTTTATTCAATACAGGCTAGTTTGGCTATCAGTGAGAGTCACAACTGTATTGAATTATAGAACATGAAATACATATAAACACATGAAATTGTAATAGAAGCAGTTGTCATCTTTGGAGGACTCCAAGGCACTAACTCTCTATTTGGAAACTGTTCAATACAGACAATGAATCATTCATTTCTCTGTCTTTCTTACATGAACTGTTTCTCAGGGTAACCAGATAATTGGTAGATGGCTGTCTTCTCTGTAAAGGTATTCCAGATAGTGAGGGAGGAAAGGCAGAATTTGGAGATTAGCATTCTATAATGCCTCATAAATTAATAGATCTGGGGCCCAGTTGCTAACACTACACAGGGAACATTGAGTAGATTGTGTGACAAAAGACACAACACCATCTGCATTTTACTACTAACTGAAAGCCTAACCTGAGTAATAAATTCATTAAAATGTCTAAAAATTACAAAGAACAGAGGAAAACCTTAAACACAACAGACAAAGTCAGCAAAAAGTCAAATGCCAGGTTTAGACATAAATTTTATGAAGAAATAACTTGATAAGGGGAGCTCACATATTAAAAAAGACTTGAAATATCAAATAATTATAATGTAGGGTCCTTATATGAAAGCTGATACAAACACAATCATGAAACAATTGGGGATATTTCAACCCTGGCTGCATAATTGATCGTATAAGATACTATTAGTATTAATTTTCTTTTGGTTCAATAGTATTTTATGATCATGTTTTAAAAAGAGCCATTATCTTTTATGGCTGCATATTGAAGTGTTTGTGTAGAAATGATGGCTTGAATTTGCTTCAAAATAACCTAGGGAGCAATGGGGATACTTAAGAATGAAAACTAGCTGTGAGTTGGTCATTGTTGAAGTTAAATGGTAGGTACACAAGGCCTTGTGCTAATTTTCTTCCCATTCTAGAAACTTCCTATAAGGGAAGAAAAGGGGGTAAGTAGAAGGCATACAGAGTACATAGCAGTACTCTGGGTCTGGGCAGTTAGACTCCCCCAGCCCCCAATCATTGCTGCCTGCCCAATTTATTAAATATACTCAAGTTCAGGGACTCTAAAGCAGAACTTACATTTTAGAACAAATTTTGTGCTCTTCAGCTTGAAAGATGGAGACCTAGAAAAAATTAGAATCTTCAAAAAGATCATGCTTCTGTCAGCTGCTGAAATGCCACACACTGTGCTACTCAAAATAACCTAAACTTGCTGTCTTATAGTTCTAGAGATCAGTCCGTGAAAAAACATGGTGTCAGGAGGATGAGTTCTGTTTGTTTCTGAAAACTCTAAGAAAACCTTCTTCTTGCCTTTCCATCTCTTCAGTGCCCTCGGATACTCCTCAAGTACTCTCTACAGCTGTGTCTTATGAATTTGGCCAGTACCAACAGGAAGAAACACTGAGTGAGGATCCTTCAAGTGTCTCATCTTTAACCAGTCAACAGATTGTCCTGTTTCTGTGTGTTTACACTCAAAGAGAACTCATTAATGTACAGTGTTGATTATTGACATTGATGTTGTGGCTTACAGCATGCTCACCCATGCTTGAACTAAAGCACATCTAATAAGCTTCTTTTAAGACACATCCCAACTGGTTTGCCTTTAAGAATATTAGGTACCACTTCAGCATAAGAAGACTGTTCTAAACAATGAAGTCAGCTATGACACCAAAAAAACACACACAAAAGGCATCTCTGACAATATGCCATCCCTGAGATGTTTGTTTACAATGAAAATTTAAACCAGAAAACCCGAAGAGACAATATTGCTGTGTTTAACTTCCTCTAGGAATATGGACACTGGTAACTCTGTCCTTGCCTATCTGAGAAGGGCCATGTAAGTACCACATGAACTGATCTTGAAGATACAAGTACATTTTTAATAAACAGACAACGTTACAAAAACACAGAGATTGTAATAATGAAGATCAACAACTTCCCAGAGCAGAGACAAGTGGCTATTGTCTCTTTCTAGTCCCCTCTCACAGGGATTCTCTTGGCTAAATCAAATGTGAGAGAATTCTGGGAAACACAGTTGGAAGGAAGAGGAAGGGAAACACAGCTGGCTAGAGAGTCCACACATCACAGATTTAAAGGTCCATGGCTTGATGGAGAATGTATAAAGAGAAGGCATTGGAGGGACTTAATGCCTATAGATTTAACACCTGCCTAGAGATGTGCAGGTGTTAGGGAAGACAGAATGGTAACAGGCTATTCCCCAACCCCCCCACCCCCGCCCTTAGAACCAGCATCAACTGATGTAAATGTAACAGAAGCTGTATCAGAAGATGTGTGGACATTCTTTCTATAGAAAGCCCTGAGAACATTTTGGAAGGGATGGATGTAGCCAATGACCTCCTTTTCTTTGCTGCTCTTGGTGGCTGGACCAACTGGAGAAAGGCACTACACTGTGGGCTGAACTGGCCCTCCCTGAAATTCTGTTTATGGTTAGCATAACCTTGAGCCCTGGAGGGTAGCACATGCCACTACAGTTGTCTGTAGTATTGGGGGGGGGGGGAGAGAGAGAGAGACAGAGAGAGACAGAGAGAGAGAGAGAGAGAGAGAGAGAGACAGAGAGAGACAGAGAGAGACAGAGAGACAGACAGAGACAGACAGAGACAGAGAGACAGACAGAGAGAGACAGAGAGAGACAGAGAGACAGACAGAGACAGACAGAGACAGACAAAGACAGAGACAGAGAGACAACACAACAAAACTAAGTTTGACAAAGGGTGATGAATTTAAAGCAAATCAACAAAAAGATCATCTAAGCACAGCACTGGTGGCTCACTCGAGTAAGTTGGTGATTTACGACACAATCTTTTTATTTGATTTGGCATTACAGGGATAAATTATTGAGTGTTAATTGTATGTTGATAAGCTGTTCCTGCTTAAATTTATTCCTTCCTTGGTTTGTGTTAATTGGGGCATATTGGAACAGAAGGGAATTACCCACTTAATGCCTGGTTTGGCTTAGGTTGTTGGTAATAAGAGTGGTTTTAATTGCGTCTTTGCTTTTATTCATGCTAAGAGAGTAAAGAACTCCTATGGTGGGATTCTCTCCTGGACATTAATGCCTTCTTTAAATAAATGAATTGTTACAAAGTGCCATACTCCTGTTTACCTGTTCAAGTTTACTTAAGTTGTAGCAGAAGGTAGGGTCAGAGGTGGACTGTCGGAAGGCTGGGGACATTCAAATGCATATTTTAGCATTTGAAATTTAATCCTCTTTAGATAAAGCTATCAAGGGGCTGTGTGTGGCTTTACTTCTGACTCCAATTTCTTTTCTCAGGCAGGAAAGGACTTGAGTGAGGATGGATTCTGAGGGGCAGCATGAAGAATCTATGTGTGTCCATGAGTAGATGTGGGTACAGGGACAGGAGTGAGGGGGCACCACAAGACAGTGAGGATCTTGTTTCTTCTGGGTCCAGGAGAAGCAGTTGAGTACCTTGATATGAAAATCCAAAATCTGAGATGCTCCAATATGCAAAAGTGCTCTGATTTTAAGATTGTATTTATAATTCCATGTATATGTTTTATGTCCACATGGGGATATGTGAACGTGAGTGCCGTTCCTGTTGAGGCCAGAGATTTAGGATCCCTGGGGCTGGAGTTACAGGTGGTTGTGAGCTGCACAATATGGGACAAGGAACTGTACTCAGGTCCTCTAGCCCCAATATCCAAAATATTTAAGCACTGATATGACATCACAAATGAAAACTACCGTGAAACAGTGTTTCATGCACAAAATATGCAACACTGCCTTTAGGACATCTATGTATGAATCAAAGATTTTGTGTTTAGGTTTGGGTCCTATCCCCAAGGTATCTCATTTTATAGTCACACACACACACACACACACACACACACACACACACACACACACACACAAATCCAAAATCCTTCTGGCCTCAAGTTTTGGATAAGGAATATTGGAGCTGTACTTTAATGTCCAACACTGCCATTGGCTTGGTGCATATACTGACAGCTTTGAGCCCCGGATACTGAGGTTAGTCAATGGCTACCCCCAGTTTGAAATTGAAAGTAGGAGGCTAGAGTTAGGGGGTGCTTAGAGTTCAGATAATGTAGCTCCAAGAGGTGGAAGGCCTTGTTCCAGGCCACACTGCTGGATATAGCAGAGCAGTGATTAGATTCATGTGTATAAACTCTTGGGAATGATTTTGTGTTACAGTCTTCAGCCCATCTACAACACCTAAGTCCTCTCTGACCTTAGGGAGGGAAAAGGACGCAGAAAAACATGTCTGAACAACGAAGCAGGAAGACTAGACACTAAAAGGGGGTTCTAGTGAACTCTGTATTAAACCTCTTTCCGAATGTTTTAACTTGGTCTGGTACGAATTACAGATGGTGGGGTGAGAAAATGGCTCAGTGGATAAACTGCGTGCTGTACAAGCATGGGAACTGGAGTTTGGATCAGCAGAATCCGTGTGAAGCTGGACATAGTAACATGTATCTGTCACCTCAGTGCACCTGTGGGGAAATAGCAGACACACACACACATACACACACACACATACACACAACCCAATACATACATGAATCATATATACACAAAACAGAATTATAGTTGATATTAATAAAACGTTGAGGGGAAAAAGTATATAACACACACATATACATATGCATATATGTTGGAGAGGTGAGAGGTAATGATAAGACATCTAGAGAGACGAGTATGGATAAAGAAGGCTAAGTCTATGTGATCTTGGCAGGTCTCAACATCATCCATGTTACACTGGAGAGACTCCATGGAACTTAAAGTCAGCATCAATACAAAGTCCTTTAATGTTCTTGATTTGATTTCTGTCTTGTGGTTTGCTAGGGCTGAGAGCTGGCACCTTGTTTCTCAGAGTGTGGTGCTCAGGTCAGTGGCATGACTTTCATGGAGAACTGATAGGAAATGCAAGGGTATGGCTCTCATTTCAGTACTATGCAATCAGAATCACTGGGGATGGGCTCAAGAACTGATTTCAAGGAGTCCTCCGGGTAGCCCTGCTGTCTATTAAAGTTTGAGAAGCCCTAAACTCAAATGAAACTATGGCAAGGAGCAGGGCAGTGGTGGCGCACGCCTTTAATCCCAGCACTTGGGAAGCAGAGGCAGGTGGATTTCTGAGTTCGAGCCCAGCCTGGTCTACAGAGTGAGTTCCAGGACAGCCAGGGCTACACAGAGAAACCCTGTCTCGAAAAAAAAATATGGCAAGGAATAAGAGCATCAAAAGGGACAGGAAGAAGGTTCCAACCATGACTCTGCCAGATGCCAGCTTTGAGGTCTCCGACAAGCGACCACCTCTGAGAATCTGAGTGTTTGGGTCTGCTTGTAGAGTTGCTGGAAGGTCCAATGAGACAGCATGAGAGAAGTCTGTGTATAGAATCCTGCCAATCTTCAGAGGGCATTCATCTCTGTTACTTCTATGACCAATGAAACCCTGGCTTCATCCAGTCTTCACACACGAGTGTGGGTTTTGTATCTTTCCCTCACCTCCTCTTCCCCCATTCCTCTTACTGTGCTGTGTCTATTTGGTTGAACTATGGAACTTGGAGGGAAGCAATCTTGTGAGCACCTTAGATAATGAACCTACTCATCCCAGAGCACCCCTACCTCAAGATAGCAGGCCACAACTAAACTGCATTTGGTCTTACTTTATACTTTGGGAACCATGTTCCTTTACGTTTTTTCTATTGCTGTAATAAAACACAACCAAAAACAACTTAGAGAATAAAGGCTTTGCTTTAGCTCACAACTCATAGATCACACTCTATCACTAAGGGAAGTTGGGTCAGGGACTCAAGTCAGAAATCTGGAGGCAGGAGTGAGGCCATAGAGAAGAATGTTGTTCATAGCTTGCCCATCGTGGTTTGTTTAGTTTGTCTTCTTATGAAACTCAAGCCCACCTGCCAGGGGTGGCATCATCCACCATGATCTATGCCCTCCCATATCAACCATTAGTCAAGAAAATAAGAAAATGTCCACAGATTTACCTACACACACAGTCTGATGGGAGCACTATTTCAATTAAGGTTCCACTACACATATATGTGTAGGCTTGTGACAAGTTGATAAAACCCAACCAAATCCATGACCTCAAAAGGCCTTGGATAACAGGCTAGGTCTCCAGTACCTTCTTGTTGACCTTTCTGAGTCAAAGGTCAAGCCACAATCCCATGACCTTCCTTAGTTGGTGAGAAAGCGCATATCTCGGTAATGGGAATGGTCCTCAGACACCCAAAGTTTCTGGCCACAACCAGTCACAGGGTCACCAGGTCACACACATGGTCACTGGGTCACACACATGGTTCTACCTATGCATTCTTTTTAGCTACTGTCATCAGGGTCCACATAACCACTGTGAGCAAGAAGTGGTCCCCATCTTCAGAGCTAGTTGTAAGCCTCTGTGCACAGTGTGTAGGCAGCATGGCAAGTTGGAGCAGCAGCTGCTGCCACCTCCCTCTGGGCCACCACAATGCATCCCAGGGGGCCAGCCCAAGCTTGGATGAGCCTTGGAAAATTATCAAGCAGTCCTGACTTGTTTAATTTTTCTCTCCTAAGAACTTGAACGGCATGTCCTCTTAATCATCCTCTGAGAGCAAAGACAGAAGAAAAGAAAGACATTCAGGAAAACAGAGCAATTAATCTGTTCATTCATGTTCAGCAAATGTCTCTGTGTTCTGAACGCACTCATCCCTCTATTCCATGAACCTCTGATGGGCACACAGAGCTTGTATGCAGCACTGAAGACCTCGGGCAAATTGGGAACACAACTGCACCTGAGAATGTGAGAAGCCAGTGGTGAAGATAAGATATGGATCCTACATTGGTGACTTTTCCTGTGTGCCAGGCTCTGGGCTAAGAGATTAATGCTTACATGAGCTTTGTAAGGTCCATAGTCTTTAAAAAATATTTAAAGAGTGTATTTACTTATTTTTAATATTGTTCTTTTTCAAAATTAAAGTACAATTAAATAATTTTCTCTCT
>JADRCD010238760.1:10559-21946 GCA_019843815.1 Montemys delectorum
ATTGGATAAGCAGTTGGGGGAAATCTTTCCTGGGGGAGATGATGTCTTCCATTCTTAGCATTCCTTAGTTACCTGCAGCTCTTTATCTAGGGTTGAAGCCTCTTGAATGAGACTCCCCACTTCATATTAGCATGTGTATTGATATTATCCTTGTTCAGATCATGTTTAAGTAGGAGTGTTGGTGAGACTTCCTGTGTGTAGCTTTTCTGACATTTCTAGAAGATAATACTCTCACAGCAGTCTTCCTATACTTGTGTTTTTTCTGTCCCCTCTTCCTCTATGTTCTCTGAGCTTTGGGTACAGAAATTGCACTGTAAGATGTCAGCTGGGTTGAGGCACCATGAGACCACTTGTTCTCTGCATTTGGATCCATTATGCTTTTCTGTAATGGTGTGTGACTGTTGTAAAGACAGACTTTGATGAGGGGTGAGAACTACACTTCTCTGTGGATCTAAGGATATTTAGAATGCAGTTAGAATTATGCTGGTTTAGTAAAGTGATGGTTGAAGATTCTCCCCCAATATCCATGACGTAACTAACCCCACAGAGTTGGCTAGGTTTACAGTACCAGATATGATTTACCTATTGTGGGCCTTAAGTCCAATTAGAGAGCTGGTGGTTACCCCTAAGATACAAGTACCACCATTGTACCCTGAGCGTTATCGCTCCGCGCTGGGCATTGCTGTAGCTCAGAGCTATCATGGGTGGGACTACTGGTTGCTTTCCCTCCTTTGGAAGGTAGCATGGCACCTTCTGATACCATGAAACCTAGTTTTCAGGAAAGAGGCTTTCAGGTCAGACCCAGCTCAGGTCCTCCGTGTCCTGTGCCTTAGTTCATAGTGTCTTTAGTTATAGGGACTTACCTCTGGGAGGCAACCAAAAGCAGTAGCAGAACTCTATTATGTTTGGGAAGTCTCTGGTATTCCTCTGGCTAACAACTCAAAAGGGGGCTCCCAATACCTGGTATGGGGGGGTTGTTAGGCAGTCTATGAGTCTTTGGGGGAAGCATTGCATGGAGCATGGAGATTTTTATTTAAACTATATTTGAATACACATAGACCTATATGTCCTATGTAAAACTTTAGGTAAATAATACTATTTCTATTCCTATGGTCTTTTCAAACATACTGTTATTTTCCTCTCATTCAGTGTTGACCTCCCTTCTCCATATCCAATTTAAGACTCCCTCCTACCAGCTTTTCCATCTCCCTTTGCAAATCACCTGAGCCCAGCTATTCCCCTCTCTACTACCTAGCCTCATGGTCCCCTTTTATTTTCCTGGTTTCTGCAATTGCCCAAGGTTGTAGACACACAACTGAAGATTTGGAGTAAGAAGCCACATATGAGAGAAACATGACATTTGTCTTTCTGGGTCTGGGTTACCTCACTTGATATGACCTTTTATAGATCTACCCCGAAAATTCATTTTTATTTACAGCCAAATAGTATCCCATAATGGAGCGGTACCATTTTCTTGATCTATTTGTCAGCTGAAGGGCATTTAGGTTGTTTCCATCTCCCAGTTACTATGAGTAGAACAGCAATAAACATGACTGAGCAAGTGTCTGTAGAGTAGGAGGTCAAGTCCTTTGGGCATATGCCAAGGAGTGATATACCTGGGTCATAGACTAGATTTATCTTTGACTTTTTAAGAATCCTCCACACTGATTTTTGGAGTGGCTAGGCCAGCTTGCAGTCTCCCCAGGAGTGAACAAGAGTTCCTTTTCCCTGTATCCTCTCCAGCGTTGTGATCCATACATAGTCTTACCCCCATCTGCGAATGAAGATTCACAGCAGCTATCCCATGAAGCCTGTGGCTATAAGATGAGAGGACAAGAAGACGATCTTGTTGGTTTCTTCACCAGATCTGAGATTTTGGTTTGTTGCTTTGTAGAAGAAGATTGATTGCTACATCAGAATTCTTATACTACTGTGTTAATTTTCAAGAGTGGCCATGATAACATATCTCAGAGTGGATGGCTTAAGCAACAAGAATTTAATTCTTAGAGTAGGAAGCATGAAATCCAAGACCGGGACATCCTCTGTGGGTCCCATTCCTTCATGGGCATATACCCACCCACTTTCTCACTTCCTGTTCACTGTTCATGGTTAGCTCTCTGTATCCAGGCTCTTGTATTCTTCTTTTCTTCTTCTTCTTCCTCTTCCTCCTCCTCGTCCTCCTCCTCCTCCTCGTACTCATCCTCCTCGTCCTCCTCCTCTTACTCCTTTTCCTCCTATTCTCTGAGACATATCTCTTTATGCATCCATGGTTGGCCTAGAACTTGTTATGTAGACTAGACTGGTCTTGAAATCATGGAAATATGCTTGCTTCTGCCTCCTGGATGCTGAGATTGTCCCACCACACCAGGGCAACTTCCTATAAATGTACCAACAGTCAGACTGGATTAAGGCCTACCCTGATACTATCTTTTCCACTTAATTATTCCTTTAAAACCCTATTTCCAAATATAGTCATATTCTGTGTTACTGAAGGTTAACAGTGAATATTGTGTTTCCTATACTGTAACCAATATCTGAGACAATTCAATTTAGAAAGAGAAGGTTTATTTCTACTCATGATTTTAGAAAATTCAGCCCAGCCTATGGTTTCTTGTCCTAATTGCTTTGGACAAGAAGCTCAAAATGGCTAGAGAACATGGTTGAGAGAACCACTTACCTCATGGATGGGAAACCAGAGAGGAACAAGAAGAAGCTGAAGTCTCACTGTCTTCTTTGTTACCCCAAACCCTCCAGATGACCCACTTCTTAAAGGTTTCACCAGCTCCCAAAAGCACCACTCTGTGGATCAAGTGATCTATGAGTCTTTGTGGGGCTTTAAGATCTGAGCTATAGCAGACATAATTTTGAAAGAAACAACTATGGAATCCAGACTGTGACTGTTTTCTTATATTCCTGTCTCTCTTGTGACTTCTTTGAGTCACTCAGGAAGAAAAGATAGTTAAATACTAAATGTAATACATAGTTTGGAGGTAGGATGCTTATTACAGTTTATTCTAGTACCAGAGAAGTTAGAGGGAGCTAATATTTTTGACAATATGCTGGATCAGAAGCAGAATTAGATGAAAATGATGCAAAAATAAGAGGAGTCTACTTTAAAGAGTTCTTGTTGTCTTTTAGGAATATGGAGGCCATTTTATGAATAAATGAATAGTATTGGGTACTAGGAACTCTAAAACAAACTCAAAATCTCAAAGGAAGTTGAGTTTTGTACAAAATTAGCCATCAGTGATGCCACGCATGAGAAAAACACTCTTGATCCAGTGGCAGTTTGGTAGTTTCTTTCAGTAGGATAGAACATTGAAAGTTTTCTGAGCTCCTCTCAGTTGGTTTGTCTTGTTAGTGAGCCATGGGACCAATCTGAAACAATAACTGAGGAGTATACCCGAGATTAGGAACACAGAAAAAAGAGAATGTTGGGGAAAGAATGGGTTGTTCTTAAAACTCATGTTTCACAACTGGTATATTTTCCCAAAGAAAAACTCTGAACTTGGAAGGATTACTACATATTTCCTTCACCTTCTCTATTCATGTGGACCTCCTCTTCCTTCTGCCCCTGTCCCATTTCACATTAACTAGCAGGGCCATTTCACATTAACTAGCAGGGTCATTGTTTGGTGCCCCAGATGCCAGGGCAAGCTTTAATGCAATGGCTTCAGAGAGTCTCAACTTGGGACAATTTGTCTGCCTGTAACATCCCATGGAATGAACTTTCTTATCACTTGTTAACTTCCAGGGCAGAGTTCACTACAAAACATCCTCACTGTGGATCTGTGACCAGGAGCTGTGGAAGTCCCATGCATACAAACACGTTAGCCTGTGCTCAAAATATGCTTATGGGGCAGATTCAGATATGATTAATGTCGGCACCAATGAGCATACATTAGTGGAATTTGCATATATAAATTTGAATAATGTTCAAGGACATCAAATGATTTCAGACTTAATAATTACAATAGCAAATATTTATTGAAATATCATATACCCGACGGTGCCTTAGTAGACCTTTCACATACTGGTTTAACTACTCTCCAAGGCAGCTGTGTAATTTAGATCCTGCTACCATAGCCATGTTATAGATAAGGCAATCAAGACACACAAAAGTTCACTACCTCATCCAAGTCCACAAGATGAACTCTTAGGAACAGAGCTGAGAACCTGGCTCTGGATCCTCTGCTCTTATCCACTGTGGTTTGTAGCCCTAGATATTAAATATACCGAGGTATTCCTTTGCTTGGGAAATTGGGAACTTATCTGGAAAACTGAAAGCTAAGTAAACACATTATCTCTTAGACTTGGCTTCAGGAAACTCAGTCATTCAGAAGTATCCTTTGTTAAGGAGGGTATGAACAAAGTGAGACCCTGTAAGACATGGGTCTTTCCTTCTGTAATCTTGAAGGCACTGATTCATGTATGCCAGTAGACAACAGGCACACGTCACCAAAGGCAAGTTTCTGGGTCCCAGAGTTGCAGTGACCAATGAGACATAGGTTCTCTTCCCATGAGGATGGTGCTTGAGGTAAGGGACACATTTGATAACCCTGGGGGTAGAAGCTGGAGTTGGATAGTTGGGAAAGGAGCCTGGAGTAGAATTTCCAGAGAAAGGGCATCAGAACTGAACATAGGCGGTAAATAGAATTTCACCCTTATGTAAGGTGGGAAGTGTTGGTCAAGCCATAGAGGAACAGGCACTACTGCTCCTGTCTAGAGCACGAGGGCATACAGCACTAACTGATAACTCCTGAGGTTGGGCTTAAACTCAGTCGTCACGGGATGCCACAGGTCCAGCTATGAAGACAGTTCTTCAATGACATCTTGCTTTTCGTAGCCCGTTGTGGCAGGTAGATTTGTTCACCTGGAATAGAGAAAGTATATCTCTTGATGCACAGCCCCTCCCTACCATTCACATATTTGCTACCTGTTTTCTGACACCTGGAAACTCTGGAGTTGGAGATTTGTTTTCATTACATATAGAACACTGAGTTGTGTAAGTTACTTAAACTTGACCACACGAGGTATAGGAAGTCCTCCTGAAAGTTGGTTTTGATAAAATATAGAGGGAAGTGAAAAAGAATGAGGAACACACAGAGTGAGGGCACTTGGAAGAAATGGAGCACTGATCCAAATACAGCTTAGGAGTCTGATACATAAAGGGTAATGTGCTTCAGGGTCCAGTTGGAAATGATGAAGATTTCCAGAGACACTGTGCATAGAGGTTCACCTAGAAGTTGTGACCTGTATGATCCCTTTTGTGTGTGTTGGGGTGGGGGAGTTGTTATAGATCAGATATCCAGCAAGTCAGATTACAATTCCTAACAGTAGCATCATTACAGTAATGAAGGAGCAACAAAAAGAATTTTATGGTTGGGGGCCACCACAACATGAGGAGCTGTATTAAAGGGTTGCAGCAATAGGAAGATTGTGAACCACTGGTTGGTGGACCATCCTCCAGACAAGCTACATCATCTGCTTCTGATGCTGCCTAGGAGCTACCCAGGACAAAAGACAGCACAGAGCTATGTCTATAGAGCTTTGGCTGGATATCTGAAATATTCATCCTTTGAGTTCTTCCTTGTATACCAGTCAGAAGCCAACGCATAAAAACGATGAGTCACCCCGCCTAAAAACTAGGTCTGCGCTTTAGTTTGGGACTTACAAACTTCTCCCCCCCTTTATCTGTGTCCTTTTAAGATGTCGTTTCTGTCATCTTCTCCAAAGTGGTTTAGAAATAACACAGGCAAGTCTTTCAAAAATACATTATGTAACAAATAGTTCTAAGGACATACCTGCTTAGTTGTCTGAAAGTGAAGCTGTAGTTATGGCAATACATTTTGCCTTGATTGCACTGTGGCTCGGGCAGAGCAGTACGCTATGTGACCATGGTGACAGGCATTCATTCATAATTTGATGACTTCTCCACCTAGAATCTTGCAGCCTGACAGCCAGCACCTGCTCAATGCAAGCAATGAGCAAGGAGTCCCTCAGCAGAGAGGGAGGGTACGGGCATGAGGACATCTTGTCTCACTCAATATTCCTTTTGTCTTGTCCAAGCATGTAAAATTTAGGCTAAAACCTTTAGGTTGACCATAAAAATGACTCAAGGACCTCATCATTTCTGTGCAAAGCTCCTGGAGTTGCCTGGAGAAGCCATTTATTTTCTGCAGTTTTGCAGAGGTATAAAGATGAATAGGTTGTAAAAAAAAATTTAACAATTTATTGTTACAGGATCTGTAAAATTTCCAATGTACAAATTCGCTGAGAAGGATTCTACACTACAAAACTCGGAGCATCACTCTGTAAAGACACAGACACAGGAATGTGTTTGCTTCAGGGTTATTTGGAGTGTATTGGGTTTTTTCTTAGGCCGGGGATCTAAATGTTAATTGAGGGGTTGACTATATTCTGGGGAATTCTCATTGAGAACTATAATGTATATGTTTCGAAGAAGGCTTAGAACTTGGGAGCTGGTTTGCTACACAAGCATGTAGACCTGAGATTGGGTCTCCGTCATCCATGTAGATGTACGGGTGTGATAGTATGTGTCTATAATCCCAGCAGAGGGGAGACAGTAGTAGGTAGACCTTAGGAGCTCACTGGCTAGAGAGTCTATCTGAATTGGTGAGGTTTAGTAAGAGACCCCGTCTCAAAAATAAGGTAGAAGGTAACTGAGGAAGTCACTGGATGCTGGCCTCTGGTCTCCACACACCTATGCACATATACCATAGAACACAGGTGCATGTACACACACACACACACACACACACACACACACACACACACAAATAAAGGAAGTTTTACGTCTATGTATATTGATCAGAAGGATACCTATTCATGTTGTTATATTTTAAGACCCAAAGAGTGCCTCTTCTACATATTGTTATATTTTAAAGCCATTGACAAAAGTGTACTGTATAAATTCATTTGTATACAAATATATACTTATATTTGTAGTTTCTTCATGAGACTTGAGACATCTGGGGAGGAGCTCAAGTTAATTTTTACTTTTTCTAAAAGTTAATATGGGAAGGATTGTTTGGCTTGTTATTGTGAGCGTATATGTTTGAAATACAGTACTGTGAAGAGAAAGCCTACTTAACCATTTAAGATTTGTTGAGAAATAAATGAGGCAATATTTGTGAGCACTTATTACAATCTCCAGTATTTAGTGTGCATCTAGAAAATGCAGCCAGTGTTTGATGGCTTTCCCCCTCTGATAACATTACAAAGCCTTGCCTTCCTTTTTACTGGCTTTACTGCATTTTATGCTCCAGATGTTCAGGAGTCTGGATTCGGCATGCTTTCTTCCCGTTACCTCAACACACACACACACTTCCTTGTCTCATCTCTAATGCCCTCTCTTTCACCTGGTTCAGCTCTGCAACCTTCAGGTTTGCCCTGCAAGGCAAGACAAGATCTGTCCCTTCTGGACTATCCCGTATTGTTAAATTCATTGTCCTGTTGGGACCATCCACCCAGCTATGTCCTCGTACTCTTGGCTAGTAATCCAGGGCCATGGGATGGGGACTAAGGTTGGTAGAGTGGCTGAATGAAGAAGACCCCAATGTCTCTGTGCCTGTGTAGGAAGACACAGAGGCCATGCCTCGCTCACTCGCTCCTCACAGCTGGGAACCAGGTCAGCACTGAGCAGCTGCAAGGTTAGTATTTCAGCTCCTGCTTGGGTGATCTAGGTGTAACCATCTTGTTCCTCAGGTTTTTGAAAGCTGGAAATCGAGTAAGGTGCTAGTGGTTTTTAAATGATTAATTTGTTCAGATTACCATATAGTGCCCCTCTAATTTGGAAGTTATTAACTGGTGAGAACAGTTAATAATACTCTATTATTTCTCTGCATAAGAACAGGAAACTCACTGAAACCAATGTCAGATAAAGCAATCGAGAACACACTCTGTGGGTTGCAAACCCTGAGTCCAGCTCTGCTGATGGTGATCACAGCTGTAACATTAACAAGTGACAACAGCCCTTAACAGCCAAGAGCTTCAAGAAAGGAAAACTGGATTTCTCACACAGATGTAAATCGAATACATGTTGAGAATTTTCCTAAACTCAACAGTCAGTGAGAAAATACAGGCATACATTGTGAATGATTTTAAAAGACTCTAAAGAGCATGCCTGTTAAAATGACAAGTATGGGGGTGAATGTGAAGAAGGAGGCAGAACTATGTCGTTTCCCGTGGGGTTAGGACATGTGACAATCAACAGAACATCTCAGCAGGATAGAGTTGGCAAGTGTGCAGACAAGCATCCCTGTATGACCAGGTTCCCACAACTCCCACAGCTGTAGATGCATAACCTGGGAAGGTGTCCTTAGAATTTAAGCAATTGCTCACTTTCTCTATCCAAACAGAAGATGTTGCTACACTCTGCTCCACTCCCAGCATGCTGTGTTTCTGTGAGTACCAATGCCTCTTAGCCACCCCAATGTTCTTCGCATATGATGTCATTTCACAAACTCAGGCTTCACAACGTGAATGTGAGGTAGGTATACAGTAGAAGTGGCAGCTTAGGAATGTTGTCATCCAAGAGTTACTCAGCTAGCAAGTTGACACAGTGGAGTCTCTTTTCTTCCTTGACTCAGAAATGATGTCTCTTCTGCTCTGCTGTGCTCTCTCTGTTTCTCTTTCCTGGAGTTTCACTTTCCATTCTACCTCTGAAAATGGACTGTAGTTTTCTCTCATTTCTTGTTCAAAGTCCCACCCTGCCCATCCCCTTACCATGTAACATTCTGATATACTCTTTATTGGTAGCTCCTCAGCTTCCCTGGAAGAGGGGCACTGTCTGTGTGTGCTTGCCACCTTCGGTTCTCCCAGAGAATGGATTCTCTGCCAACAGAGAATCTCACTGTTGCAAGGATGAACCATGGGCTACTGGCTGGTCCCACCAGAAAGATACTGGTCCTTCTCCATTGAGACAACAAATCTTTCTCTAGAGTGAGCTTGGTTCTCCCGGTTGTCTGCAGTTGTCTGGTCCTTTCCTGTTTAAAGCTTTTCTCAGGGGCTATAAGTGCAGAGCTTTAGGAGGCAGGAGGAAACTGGTTTCTGCGTGTTTTAAAATCTATCATTCAAGAAAGCTGGTTATGTATATTGAAAAGACATAGAAAAAGAATTCCCCAAAGTATTGATTTCTAGCACCTTAAAATATAACTAGCTTTATTATTTATATCAGTGGAAGTTGATGAATATAGGAAACTCACCAGAAGTCTAATTTATAAAGTTGGTTTATCTTAGCATGTTTTGATTTAGTGCTTTTCTTCATCCTAAAGTGTGAAAAATGAATGGGCTTTTGACTGCTGTCTTAACAATAGGCAAGCTCTCTGTAAGAAATAAGAGACACATTTATACTGAAGTTCATCAAAATGGGTCATCTCTAAATGGGAAATGTGGTTCAGTGATAGGCACTTGCCTAGCATCTATGACACACTGGACTCTATTCCCAGCATCCTCCATGGGGAGTGGGGGTTACAATCCCTTGGAACCAGTGCTTACTCTGGAAGTGTCAAGTGAGTCTCGTATTCCTGGAATGAACCCTACTTCTTTGTGGTATGATATTCTTTTTCTATTGTTGTTTGGTGTCATTTGCTAAAATTTTATTTAGAATCTTTGTATCTATGTTCAGGGGAGACACTACTATTTATTTTTTCTCAGATTGTCAAATTTTGATAGCAAGGTAAACCTGGTCTTGTAGAATGAGATGGGGAGGTGTTTTCTCATCTTTTGGTTTTCTGTAAGAGTTTGGGAAGAATTCATTATTTTCCCCTTAGCTCGTAGAATTTAGTAATGAGGTTACCTGAGCCTCAAAATGTCCTTGGGAGAGGATCTGATCTCAAATTCAATTTCTGTGACAGTTAGAGACTGTTCTGATAGTCCTCAGTGAGCACTGACACTCTCACATTTTAAGTTTGTTCATTTTCGGTCTGTGAGCAGCTCAGTGGGTAACGGTACTTGCCACCAACCCCCAGGTGGATCGCCAAGGTTCCCATAGTAAAAGAGTAGAACCAACTCCTGTAAGTTGTTCTCTGAATGTCACAGGCATGCTGTGGCCTGTGAGCACACACATGTAGACACACACTACATAAATATATGTAGTAAAATTTATAAAATAAATTTGTCTTTTAATTTAAATAATTTAATTTAAATGGCACTTTATCTTATTCCTTTATTACTCTTTAAATGCTGTAGGCTTCAGGGCTAGAGAGATGGTTAGTGGTTAATTGAACATCCTGCTTGTGCAGAGGACCCTATTTCAAATACCAGTATCTACATAATATGACTCACAATCATCATAACTCCAGCTCTAGGGGATCTGATGCTTCTAGCCTCTGCAGATAGCAAAATACACGTGCACATACTTACACATACACACACACACACACACAAACACAAACACAAACACACACACTAAAATAAAACTTTTAAAAACATCTGTAGGTTCTGTACGTATGCTACATCTTTTTTAAATACTGTTTTGTCCCTTGAGAATTCCATACACGCAATGTATTTAAGTCATCTCCATCATGTCTATCTCCTACTTCCCTCCTCTGACTCCTCTGACACCCCATGTCCATCCCAACTTCATATACTCTTTCTTCTTCTTTTTTTATAAGCCACTAAGTCCAATCAGTGCTGCCCGTATGTGCACGGGGTGGGGTTATCTACTGGCACATGAACAACTTACAAGGGCCTCCTAAGAAGAGTGATCCTCCCTCTCAACAGTCATCAAATGCCCATAGCTCCTGAGCTAGGCATGAGGCCTTCTGTGTTCTTCTCTTGCCCAGGGAAATTTTGACTGGATTGATCTTACACAGGTCTTGTACAAGGTATGCACAGCCACTGTGGGTCCGTGGATGCCATCAGCAGGTCGTGTTCAGAAGTTTCTAACTTATTTATTTATCTATTTTTGTAAATCCTAAGTTGTAAAAGAAATCCAAAAGATATTCTAGAACGGTATCCAGTCTATGACTGGAGAAGTCACTAGAACAATCTGCATCATTAGAAAATTTCAAGATAGAAGACACCTGGTAACTGCTTATTAAAAAAAATACTCTAGGGGCTGGCAAGATAGCTCAGCGGGTAAGGGCACCAACTGCTCTTCTGAAGGTCCTGAGTTCAGATCCCAGCGACCACATGGTGGCTCACAACCACCCATAATGAGATCGGAAGCCCTCTTCTGGTGTGTCTGAAGACAGCTACAGTGAATTATGCCGGAGCAAGTGGGCCAGAGCGAATGGGGCTGGCAGAGGTCTTGAGTCCAATTCCCAGCAGCCACACACATGATAGCTCATGGCTCACGACCATCTGTACAGCTGCAGTGTACTCATACACATAAAATAAATAAAATAAATCTTAAAAAAAAA
>JADRCD010238762.1:0-12587 GCA_019843815.1 Montemys delectorum
TCATGGTGTAATGTTAGAATACTGGTCCATTGGTTACTTCAAATATGTGCACCCATCACTTCATGCCTGGCCCTCTTGTATTCTCTGAGTCACTCTGGGATCCGATGGGGTGAGAGGATCTCATTTTCTCTTCACAGATAAACAGAAAAATGTTCAGGAAGCTTAAGCCACCAACTTGGGTCATGACACTGAAAAGCATCAGAGATAAGCCAGGGACCTTGGATATTTGAATTCCTAACTGGTCCATTTGTAGGCCTCAGTATCTTTTTACAAAACAGCGCAAACACCTTGAAAAAGATCTAAGTTTAGAATTGCAAAGAGGTTTTTGTAGACAGCCCAGCAGTTTCTCCCATCTTTGGGAAGAGGCAGGCACTTACTCTTCCAGTTTCCCTCGAGATTGAATTTTGTCTAACAGTGTTCTATGAGCCACCGCTCTCTGCTGGCTCAGGTTTGCTCTCTGGTCATGAATCCCAGAGAGAAAGGGAGCTTGCTAGGCTCATCACAGGTGTCCAGGGCCACTTCACCCATGGTGGAGACTCACCAGCAGCACCGAATCACATGCAGTTCTGAAACCATTCCTCCCAGACCCAATGTCCTACAGACAAGATGTCTAGGTTTGCTCAAACTGTTCTTTATCTGCAGAGATAGGGATGTGGGGGATAATGCCTGTCTCAGTGGCTGCAAGGGGGTGGGAATAGACTTGACAAAGACAGCATGAAATACACAGGGCAGGATTAGACTGTCCATGCAGACTGGCAAACATAAAGCACTTCCTGTGTCACTCAGGCTTGAGGGCAGGGGTAGGGCAGAGGGGAAACCTGGGATGATAATTATGAAATATAAATTTATACACATATTATGGGAGTTTCTAGAGTGGACAGGAACCAAAACCCCTTTTACATTACCAACACCACAGGGATCTGGAAAGGCAGGAAGGGGATTAAGGGCATCTTTCTGCCTCAAAACTAATTTATAGCTGTAGATGATGTGGTCAACAGAGAAGGGAACACCAGTGCACAGAGTTTCTATACAGAAATTCAGGTAGCCAGGCTTGATGGGAGTCAAGTACAGGGCTCTGGGATTCAGCCATGACTTGGCTTTTGATTGCCTGGGGAGTTTTGAACAGGCTCTTTCTTTCTGGAAGCCTCAGACTACCCATCTGCAGAATGGAGATGAGATATTGAGTCCAATGATCAACAGAGGTTCCTTAAATGTACAGAAGTAAGATTTGCTTCATCTTCAGATGCTCAGAACCTGTCTGCTACCTCTAAACATGAACTTTCTAGAAAAGTTTTTTTTGTTTGTTTGTTTGTATGACCTAGGCTTACTGTGTAGGTTAGGTTAGCTTAGAACTTGCTAAACTGGACTTGAACTCTCAACCTTGGGTGCTGGAATTACAAGCCTATCCTGCCATGCCTGGTGCTGGAAAGATCTTCCTGCCCCAGGTGGATTGTCAGGATCTTTTGAAACCCCAGAAAGTCTCATCTCCTGAGACTCTGACCACATCTACAGTGGGGCCAGTTTCTCTATTCAAGAAAACACAGCTGGAAAGAGGACAAAGAAAGTGAGATGAGATGACTCATCCAAGTGTGCTTGCCCTTGGCCTTCACTGGCTAGAGTGGTGTTAGGTGGGCATGGGCACTGCCTCCTTTGCTGAGGAAGAAAAAATATGTTATGTGACCCACTTCTGGTCATCCAACTTAGAGGAAATCTACAAAAGGGGTTTCGGGAAAGCATGTGTTTTCAAGATAAAAGAGGTCAGAGTTACCAATGTTGTCTCTATGAACAAGAACATGACTGAAGCTGCAACACTCATCCAAACTTTCCATCCATCCATCCATCCATTCACCAGTCTGTGAACCATCCATCTGTTCAGTCACCGATCTGTCCACCCACTCACCCATTCATCTAACCATCCACTCATCCTCTGTCATCATCTGTATGCTCGCCTATCCATCCAGGCACCCATCCCTCTGTCCAACCATTCTATCCATCTACAATCCATCCACCCTCAAATCTTTTCTGCCCCACCCCTTCCTCCTTGTATCTATCCATGCTCCCCAGCATTTATTTTGCCCTGGCTAAAGTTTTTACAGTGCCAGGAGGTGGAGGTGAACAGAAGACAAAGTGCCCATTTACCAAGATGGCATGGTAAAAGACAGATGATAAGCAGGTGAACAGGTAAGATACACAGGTGGTAGATGAAGATAAATTCTGTGGAGGAAAAAATAAAGCAAAGAAAGGCCATTACCAGGAATATAAGAAGATGCTTGCGCAGAACTCCTTGACCTGTGGAGCCAGCAAGCCACTGCTCCTGCCCTCCTAACTACACAAGACAAACTTGTTTTGTTCCAGTCTCTGTTAATTTGGTTTTCCATTACTTATGGCTGATGGATTCTCGGGACAGTGCAGTGGGGGTAAAAAGAGACAAATAAGTCATCTGATTATTCTATCCCCCACATCCCAGAGGCATGAACTCCTTCCTGGCTGACTTCCAGAAATCATCCATGTTAATACAAGCCCTATAAGTATAGTCTGTATACACAAGCTCCCCACATCTACATACACACACTGATGCATGCACTCTCTGTCTAGGATGGGTGGGACCCTGCATGCGAGCAGTCATTATTACCTAGCACAGCAAAGCAACAGCCTGACCACTTACTAGCTCTGTTATGCTGAATATGTCAACCCTTAGGTTTTAGTTTCCTTCTCAGGAAATAATAAGTCATGTGTGCAGGTTTATTGTGATAATTTACTGAGTTACTCTCTAAAGCACATAGAGCTGTGTTCAGTACACTGTAAACAGGCAGATGCCTTAGTAATTCTACACGCTCTCAGTGTGGTTCTACTATTTTCTTTGTCATGTACCAGTCTATTCCTAGAACTTACCAAAAGGCACAGAGATAGCCCTCTTTTTGAAATGCGACAGTCCTCAGTATAGAGAACATAGGTAACTTTTCTTAGCTGTTCTTGATGGAGTGCCACATTCTTACACAGATTTCTGCTCACAGGGAAGCTGTCCAACTGCAAGAGGATCGCCTGTTCAGATGGGGCTTCGTCTCTTCTTTATTATTCTTTCCTTTAAACACTTTCCTGCTTGGCTGCCTATGTACCCTGTAGACTTTTCCCTTCAGGGAAAGGCATGCATGCAGGGCAACCTTGATAAGATCCTCTCTTTCAACATTTAAGAACTGATTTGTGGAGCTGGGGAGATAGTTCAGCAATTAAGAGCAGTGGCTGCTCTTCTAGGGGACCTGGATTTTATTCTCAGCATCCACATGGTGGCTCACAACCTTCTGTAACTCCAGTCCCAGAGGACCCAATGTACCTTTTTAAAAGCCTCTATAGGTACCAGGCATGCATGTGGTATACAGACATACATGCAGCCCGAACACTCACATAGGTAAAATAAAATAATTTTTATTTTAAAAATAAAAATGAAACCGATTCTATTTAGACTTTTCTTCCACAAGGTCACATCTCTTTAAAAAAAGAAAAAACAAAACAAAACAAAACCCAGAAGTTTTCCTAGCTCAAGATGCATGATAAGATCATTTGGCATCCTTAATCTTTGAAGAAAGAGGTATTTAAATAGCAATCAGTCCAAAGGGAGACAGCGCATTAAATAACTCAGAATCATAATACAAGGAGGGAAACAAGCACAAAGGGCAACAGCAGCAGCTAATCCTGTGTAATCACGTCTTAGAGATGCCACAAAAGATCAAGAAGTGACCTGACAGAGATTGACTGCTTGGCGATCGCATCAGAGGGGAGGCACTCCTGGCAATGAGCCACACAAACCCACGGGGCCTGGAATTTAGGGACCACTGCAGTAAGATTGGAAGGGTGGGAGAGAGCCAGAGAAGGGGATTGCCATGGGCAGAGAAGAAGAATGGGTTGCACAGAGCCACCAGTAGCATCTGCTCTAGGTAGGGCAGAGACAGTGTCTTCTAGAATTAGAAGACTCTGCCCAGGCCCATGTGCTCAGCTTGGTGTCTGCCCTACTTCAGTTACACGATTCTATAGTGGGGTCAGCTTTTGGACTGGGGGCGGGGGAGGGTAGATAAAGGAAGCAGGGCATAGGCAGAAGGGGGCTGAAGATGACATGTCTTGACGGTTAGCATATATGGAAAGCATATGTGTTTAGTCAAGATCCTTTGAGTTGCAACAGCAGCAGGTTTCCTTCAGCTAAGTGAGAAAGTTATATTCAAAGAGCAGCAGGGCAGCAGAGTAGCCAGACATTACAAATTGAAAGCCAGATCCAAAGATCTCAGGGAGAGTCCTTGCCGTTCCCTCCAGGAGTCCTCCATTAAGGAGACTTTAGCCCACTTTCAGTAAGAGCCATCCTCCTGAGAGAGAGAGAGAAACTGGTGGGAGTGTCTTTTTTTCTGGTTCAGCATCTTTGTGATCAAATCAATCTCCATCCTGTGGGTGGAGCTGAGCACACAAACTTGGATTGGAGGGACCTGCTGTGAGTCAAGGAGACCCCTCTCTGGATCCAAAATAGCAGGCCAGGTGTGGTTTATTAAGTGTCGGAAGAGGGCAATCTCCGGTAACACTGTGGAGCAGTCCTCCATCAATAGCTTGGCATGGGAGTTGTGGTGGTTTGAATGTGCTTGGCCGAGGGAGTGGCACTATTAGGAGGTGTGGCCTTCCTGGAGGAAGTGTGACACTGTGGGTGTAGGTTTTGAGACCCTCATCCTAGCTGCCTGGAAGACAGTCTTCTGGTTGCCTTCTGATGAAGATGTAGGACTCTCAGCTCCTCCTGCACCATGCCTGCCTGGATGCAGCCATGCTTCCTGCCATGGTAGTAATGAACTGAACCTCAGAACCTTGTAAGCCAGCCCCAATTAAATGGTGTCCTTTATAAGACTTGCCTTGATCATGGTGTCTTTTCACAGCCATGAAACCCTAACTAAGACAGAGGCAGTTAGCATTCTACTGGCTGGACGTAGGCCCTAAGAAAGTTGCCCTTCATGATTTATGAAGGCGACAGGGAGCCAGCAAATCCATTCAGCACACATGAAATACTTCAAGTGAGGCTGAGGGAACTGGTACAGGTCTCAGTGAAGATGGATTTATGTCTGGTAATAAAACCCCAACTCTAGGAACCTTTACCCTCAGGTCTGGATTTTGTCTGGATCTTAAAGCTCTTGTAAGTGTGTAAGAGCATGAACTCAGTAGAGGTTGCAGTTTCTCTTGCTTTCTCCCCTGGGGATGGGTCTGCCAGGATGAGGTTGGAGGACCTGCCACCCCTCGTTCTTTCCTTAGCTTATGATCCATCTCTGCACAGAGGGTCTTGGTTTCGTGGTCTCTTGGGTGATGCAATTTTGACCTTGGTGAACTCGAGTGCCCTCACCTATGGAGGAGACATTCCTAATAACTCTATAAGACTCTTTGTGAAACATTACATCCATAACATCCCTGAAAGCATTTTGTGAAGTAGCAAATGCTCAAATGCCATTACTTAGTGTTGGAGACAGAAAGTCCTTGCTTTGACTAGCAAACTTTTGCTTGAGAAGGAGCCTCCATTTCCTCTCATCTATTAGATGGGACAGGGCAGGTAATAGTACCTATCTCATGTCCTCACGAGGAAATCATCATCCGTGCTATGGTTCCAATCATCATGTTGAGATACTGTCTACCTCCCTGCTTCACCCTGACCTCACCCTGGTGTTGTCACAGTGTGGTCTCATGGAATGATCCTGAGCTGGCATTTGCCTATGAAGTCCAGCTTTGCCATTTTGGTATAAAATTCTTGATCTATGCTAGCTTTAGTTTCCTAACCTTTGATTAGAAATAACATTGCTGTGTTATGAGAATTAGTTACAAGACACTGGGCAGAGCATAGAATTTAATAAGGACTCAAGAAATAGTAGCAGTTGCTATGTTTTTTTTTTTCAGGCAATATTCTAGATTATTCTGCGTTTCCAGTGCTTAGAGCTGTATTTGTGAGATAGACTGGAGGAAAATGGTACCCCAGAAAGAATTTCTGGTGGAATTTGAGGTAGTTGTATATTTCGAATTTACTTTAGGTTTATGCAGAAACTTGGATTTAACCAAAATCAAATGTCCAGTATCTGTCATATGATTGTGCTGCCTGGGTATTTCAGTTCTTGGCCAATTATTATCACTACCTTGTAAGACCCCTTGTGACTAATGTTATTTCTGATTCCTGTACCCACTTCTCTTCCCATGACAGGCATATTGGTGACGTATGTGAAATATAGAATGTGGTGTGTGTTTTTAATTTATGTGCATTGATTTATATTGAGATTTTTTGCTGTTTCCCATTTTCCCCATGAAACATTTTATTTTTGCAACCTGTCCATATTCCTCTCCATGCACCTAATTTATTGTTCCTCCCTACTATCTAATATTCCACGTAGCCACTTTTTATTAACCAGAAAATTGAATTACAGGAGCACTTCTGCTTCCTGGCCAAGTCTACTATACTAGAGATGTTGTCTTCATTTTGTACCGGGTAAATCAGTCATTAAATTATGACCTCACGATGCTGTTATAGCAATAACGGTAGTGCATGCCCACTTAGCCACGTTGAGAATTACAGTAGGACAGAACTAAAAGCGGACCCTTTGGTTTCTGCGTCTATGTTGTTAGTATGTGTGCTCATGCGCGTGTATGCTCTTGGCTATATTGTACTTTCCTGTGTCTTAAATAAATATTCCAATTTACATAATTGAAGTGAATTTCCATGGTGCATGAAAAATATAAACTCCGGGCTACGATGTCAATTAGAACAATTTGAATTCTGCAGCAAAAACAGCCTCGAGTGTGGAGGAAGGCAATCTATATTCAAGTTTTGCTTCTGCCTTTTGCTAGTTGAGTGATTTTGCCAAGCTGTTTAACCTCTTTCACAAGGTGGAGAATAGTAAATCCTGGGGTCTCACGGAGCTGAGATGACATGACAATTAGGCACGCAGCGGAAACATGGCCCTCGATCTGCATTTCACTTCGTTTGGAATATGGAAGTCAAGACTGTGAGGTCAGCCAATGCCGAGCAGCGGCTCTCAAGCTGCCTTTACTTCAGGGCCCATGCAAGATGTGACTGAGCTAGACAAAAACCTCATGCTCTCTTTCATAACCATGCCAGGAGGCCACTGCCAACCAACTAGAGCTGTCTTCCTCCCCCCCACCTTGCCCTCCAGACATCTTATTTGCGTTCTTGATTCTGACACTGAGCTGGGTCTAGTGAAGGACAGCAGGGACAGATGTGGTACTAGTCATATTCTTAGACAACTTGATGTCAATCAGGGACCACAGTCCCTGAAGCAGTACAAAGGACAATGTTCCTGCTTGATGTCATAGAGCTAGGGGTCCACTGGACTGGGAGACCGATCCACAGCTAGGCATCATGGACAGAGACAGCTTCTTGGAGCTAATGATATTTGTTGTCGAGGTCGGAGGCCTTTTGGGAAGAACACACGCGGCGTAGGTCATTTGAGGTGAGAGGATGAGAATAATTAGTTTAAGACAAGAGACGCCTAAAGTATGTGACGGAGCCACTCATCTTGGTTCATCCAGGTACTGTGAGACAACTGCACCCAATGTTTACAGTTTATCTTCTGCTGCTGTTGCTATTAGTACTATTGTTAGAACTGACTGATTTTTATCATTTACAATATTTCAAGTGCGATGCTAAACATGTTAGAGACATGATGTCATTTGATAATCACAAACACTGTCTGTGTGCAACTTGAGTGGTGAAAAGTTATGTAGTAGCTGGATTTTCCCCTAAGTCAAGGGGAAGGGGACTTTTGTACATCAAGGTACTCAAAGCTCACAAATTCAGAACCTGCTCTGCCATTGAGAAGGCTAGGGACAAAAACCCAAGGCTGAGTTCTGCACCCACTTCTGTCCTGCGGGGAGCATTAGATAAGGGGCTTAATCTGTCAGGGCCACTGTTCCCTCATCAGGAGACGAAGATGACCATATCCACTGCTGAGTTATCAGTGGAATGTTTAAATGCTTTATGTGTGGAGGTCCAAGGAAAATTCTTGGGAGTCACTTCTCTCTTACAGGGGCCCTGGGGATTGAACTCAGATCATCAGGCTTGGCAGCAAACGCCTGTACCTGCCAAGCCAACTCAGTGGTCACAACCATGAGAAATTTTGAGCTGTGCTGCAGAGGCTCCCAGGTAGCTGTGTGATCAAGAACAGGCTGCATCACCAGAATGGAGGGAAAGAATGCCCAAGTCTCACAAAGCCAGCCAAGACAGAGCATTCCAGGCCTGACCATCACTGTTTCTACCCACTCTACAGTCACAATCCCCTTGCTGCCACTGCTCTGCCCCCCACTCCCAACTCCAGAGGACCCACAGGAGTTGTGGTCCTCAAAGCAGCTTTGTGCTGGAATCGAAGGTCCATCCTTAGGCCAGTCATCTCAGAACCTCTGTGGGTGCAGCACAGACACCAGTATTTGGTTGGGACTAGGTTCAGGTGAGTGAGCTACCTTGGGTGCAAAAACTTAAGTCAACTTCGTTTTGCTTTTGCCCTGAATGAGACTCTCCTTAGAGTCTCATTTGCACTGGGAACTCCCTGGGCTTATCTGGTCATGGCTCCCCAGAAGAGTCCAATGGCCAAGGCAGTTTAGGAATTGGGAAAATGTCGAGTTTGCATCATGTATTTAAGGGCAAAGAAGTATTGTGACCTCTAGCTGTGCTTCTGTCGCTCTCTCTTTAGCCTCGTGAGCCCCTCTAAGCTTCCCTGACAGGTTGGATCACTGCAGCTAAAGACTGTCTGAACATTGCAGTGTTTGCCAAGTAATGAGTCCCAAGGGCCCATGGGTTAAGAAAATTCACTTTCTTAAGTGAACAGATTACAATACCTTTCTCTTGACTTTTCTTAGAGAGCTCTTTGTGTTTCAGTGACTTGTAAGATTTCTTCCCAATAACGGGGTATTCCGCAAGAGCAGAGTCTGCCTTCATTAAAACAGACCAAAAAGATAGCCTCCAGGACTCTGTTCCCCATTTCCCTAGTCTCTGATTATTTATAACAGACGCCCCCCCCTCCCCGACACTGCGTTGGCTTAAAAAGTCTTGACTCCTCACTGTGCCTGAGATGGCTAACCTTGGTTATCCACGACAGACGTGGAAAATGGGAATCTCAATTGAGGAGTTGCCTCCATCAGATTGGCCTGCAGATTGGCCCTGTCTGAGGGTCATTTTCCTGAGTGCTGATTGATGTACAAGGGCCTCGCTCACTATGAGGGGGGTGCCATTTCCAGACATCGGAGCCTGAGCTGTATAAGGAAGTTAGCTGAATGAGTTGTGGAAAGCAAGCCAGTATGCAGCATTCCTTGGAGGTCTCAACTTCAGTTCCTGCTTCCAGGTTCCTGCCTTGAGCTCCTGTTCTGACTTCCCTCAGCCATAGATGGTAACTTAGAAGATGGAATAAACCAATGGTTCCCGTGACCCCTTTGAGAGTCAAAGCATCCTTTCATAGAGGGCTCCTGAGACCACCGGAAAACACAGACATTGACATTATGATTCACAACAGTAGCAAAATTACAGTTATGAAAAATAATTTGATGGTGGTGGTGGTGGTGGCAGGGGTCACCACAACATGAGGAACTGTATTAAAGAGTCACAGCCGTGAACTAAGCAGTGTCAAGGCCCGCCTCACAGTGCTTTCATCTTGTATCAGTCTCATTGACTCTGGGTCACCTCTGAACCTGTATCAAGGCTTGTTAATTGCTCAAGAAGTACGAGGAGTAAATGAATACAAACTGGTACTGCCTCATCTAGCTGGTTCCCCTTTGTGCTGCAGGAAATTTCCTGTGCAAGTTTTATGATGTTCTCTTCCAACCCCTGACCCCAAACTAGCTACAAGTCTTCAGTCAATATTCTCAATCCTTAGTCGACCCCAGCAAGAACATACCCTGGTGCAGGAGCCATCTCCTGAGAACTCACAGTCATCCTTAAGCAACAAGGACTTCTTCAGGGGTTACAGAACCATAACAGAGACCATGGCCAACTAGATCACACCTTGCCTGAGGTTGCTTAATTCTGTGTACCTTTTGCCCCTGGACCAAGTCTAAATCGACTTAACTGCACGTTCATGTCAGAATCCTGAAGATGAACTTGGGGTCCCTGTGGCCCCTTTGTTTGTTCTTCCCAATGTACATTGGTTAAACCCCATTCTCTGCTTCTCACCATTACTCCTTTCTTCAATAGACATGATAGGAAGGGGGCCAGGCTAGTCCTTCTAGCCTCAACTTTTGCCCTAAAACTCCAGGTAATACTTCCATTTGTCATGTCATGTTGTAGTGTAAGTGTAGTGTAAGAAGGATAAGTGTAACTTATCCTTCTCTGATAAGTTGATGACCATGCTTCTTTGATTTTATGGCATCTCTTGGATACTTTCACCATGAGTACCCAAGATCGGCTCTATGAACCTAAAGGTGCAGTTTCTCCTTGTTCTCTTGGAGCCGCCTGCTGACAGAGAACCCACTCCCAGAGCTACACTTTACATACACTAGGGACATAGACAACATTTCTTACAATAGAGATCTCAGGTCTCTGCTCTCAGTCAATATGGAGTTGAGGAAGATGTTGATGACCATAGCCTGGGGCAGGCTGCACAGAGCTTTCTCTTACCATACAAGTATGGAGGCCGGGTCAAGCTCTGGCTTGAGAGTGGTTCAGTCATATGGGGAGAGTCAGGGTCTCCTGTTCTATCAAGGATGGCTGGGAGGATAGGGTCCAAGAGGGGCCTTTTTTTCCCCATCCTAGTTGGTATTTGAGACTGAGGAAGGTTTGGAGCAGAGGAGGGAGCATTGAAGGAGAGGCCTGGTTCAGCTTGACATCAGATAGACTTCTGCCTGCCTCCGTGTGGAGACATATCCATGAAGGAGGCCTGTGATTCAGATCGGTATAGCAACCAAAATCTTTTTTTTATTAAAATGCTCTGTGCTTCAGGATAAGGGGGAGTTAAGCTGATCTGTCGAGGAGAGGATGTTTGCCAAGAGCACACTATTAGATATTTTGTCTCCTTTAAAATAATACTAAGAGATGGGCTTTATGTCTCTCTCCGCTCTATATTGCAGCTTGAAGAAACAGGCCAGGAGAGGAGATCATGGATCTTTGATACACCAAGCACCCAGGATTGCCCTACCTCAGCAGTTTGCAAGCTGGGGCAAACAAGCTGGACATAACCCTTGAAGACATAGCTCTCCATTCCAGGAGACAGAGCACCTTCTGCTCTATCGCCAAGTTATATGTGCTATTTCCTCCCCATAAGGTCTTATTGAGACTACTTATTTATATAGAAAATAGGGCCTCGTTATGGTCTTCCTTAATCAATGCTCTGCCTTTCACACTGGTGTGTTCAAACCCCCTTGGCATGTGGGAGAGAAAATGCATACATTTGATTATTTCTAGGCGCCTGTGGCCTTGTGATTTAAAAAGGAAATAAGGGGGTGCGGGGCCTGGGTGGCAAATCCTTTAAAGTGATTGCTCCTTATGGGCGGCATGCAGAGTTTTGTGTTTGTCTGAGCCTGTAAAGGTGTCTCATAACATGTTATGGTGGTCCCCACGGCGGACTTCAATAATAAATAACCATTCTCTTAACTGGTGCGATATGTATTATTTTTCTCCTGTGAACTCAGGGCCTCTCACACGTGATTCTCCAATTGCAAATAATAAGATGTGGTCGAGACTGGTATTCTAATTCAAGAATCAACTCGATGAAATGTCATGTTTAAATCTGCATGAAGTCTGGGACTTGGAGCGATACATCCATGAGCAGCAAGTGACTTCTCTTATTCCCAAATTTGAAGACTTGTGAGAGTCTGAACTTGGCCATTTAAATATCTCTTGGTAGAGCTGTCACAGGGAGCCTCTGTGCACTGTTCTGCAAAGCTGCAGGCATGAGTGGGTGTATCCTTACACACCTTATTTTAAGTCATAGTAGCAGAGTATACCAAAGGCAAATTTATGTTTAGAGCTATCAATAAAACATAATGGGGAATCTGCTAAATTAGTAATCATGAAAACCTACCCAGTGCTCTGTTGCTTGCTTTTTGCTTTTAATATTACAAAGCAACTTTTAAAGCATTTGCTTTTGGTAGAGGGTGGTCTCCTAAGACAACATAGGCGTAAACATCTCAGAGGCACCCCCAAGGCCCTCTTTTTTTGGATTGAGGCATCAAGGGAGAACTAAACTAAAATCTAATAATGGTTTTAAGTTAAATGGCTTCAAGTGCTGCCAGGGGCTTTACAACCCGATGTCCGTCAAGGAGACGCAGCGCTTTATCGGCTAGATGGGAAAGAGGATGTTTGTCAGCAGATATTATTAAGGCAAATGAATACATAGCTTCACTGGGTCGAAGAGCTCTGTATCTGCAGCCTGGCTTTGGAAAAAAACTACACATAGGAGCATGCAGCCAAGAGGGATGTTGGTTCTCCAGCTCACGGAAGCAATCAGGATTCTTCTGAAGGCATAGGAAAGATACTTCCCTGGCTAGGTGGTGGCAGCCTGGGGAAGCCTCAGATGAGGGCAAAAGGATTTCATATTTGTAGCTGAAAAGATTAAAGCCCTGCCCTCCTGGAGCCCCAGAAAGCA
>JADRCD010238762.1:12687-24409 GCA_019843815.1 Montemys delectorum
AGAAGAAGAAGAAGAAGAAGAAGAAGAAGAAGAAGAAGAAGAAGAAGAAGAAGAAGAAGAAGAAGAAGAAGAGAAGAAGAAGAAAGGTCTGGTTGAGGTGAGCTAGGGAAGCCTAGGATCCCACCCACTGACACCCCAGCCCCCCTCCTCCCACAGCTCCTCCAGGTGCTCAAGGGTCCCAGCAGGATAGATTTTTAAAACTGCTGTAGCTTACCTTAACCTCACATGATTCCTGCTCCGAGGCAAATAACCAAGGGAGGGCAAGTGACGTGTCCAAAGTCACACAGCTTGCAAAGAATGCAGAGGAACCATGGTACCACAGTTATTGACATCCAGAAGCAGGCATCTGACTCGGGGTCAGCCATGCTGCTTACCATATGATTGGCCAGCCTGAGAAGCCCTGTTGCCTCGCCTTCCCTGTATGATTGTGTTGCTCGTTCTAGAGGTGGGAAAGGACACTGACCATCAATCCAGCTTCAAGGAGACTCCTGGTGGCTGTTTCTGTCTTATCACTTTGTCTCAATTAACTAATTAATCACTGAGACAGCTTTTGGTGTATTGCCCAGGCTGCCCTCCAACCCACTACCTTCCTGCCTCAGCTTCCCGAGGGCTGTTTTTGTCTTCATCAGTTGTCTCCACTGGCCTTCAAGGACTACACATTCTAGATGCATACCCCCATACCCAGCTTCATCGTTTTGTTTTGAAATACTGAGTGTTTGCTATGTATAGCCTATCATTTTGTGTTATCATAGCTCTGAAGCTAGGGTGTTTGTTCAGGTCCTGTGCTGTTATCGATACAGGTCTCCCAGAGTTCTCCCCACCCTAGTTATGAGTTCTGCCTGAACTTCCCCCGTACCACCCTATTTGATGACAAAGCTCAAAAGCTACTACTCAGTCACAGTCCCTGGCAATTTTCATGTGTGCAGAGAAAAAAATGGATTATCTGAATTTCTGAGTCCCTGAGTCCCTGGAGCCTGCTGTCTCATAACTCTGCAATTAGACTCTGCCTCCAGTTGTGTATAACAAACAGGGCTTACTGCAGGCTTTGAGCTTGAAGTGTGGACTCACAGGGACATGCTCACCAACTCTTAGCGTAAGACAAATCACTTGACTGTTCCAGCATCTCAATATCTTTTTCTGTGAAATATAGAGTATTAGATGTTACCATCTCTTGAGGCAACTTTAGCTGAACTTTGAGCCTTCTGAGACTCCATCTTAGAAAGTCAATTGACAGTCACTCTGTCTTCTAGTACAAGGATGTTGGGCTCTGAATGAGGAAGGAGTAGCTAGAAGTTTTAGGGCAAGGGAAGATGGCGCCCATCAGAGCACTAACCACTGCCCCACCTTCCATGAAAATGGCCCCAGAGCTACGCTCTCCAGTATGTGGCCCTCTCCACATATGTCATGTGGTTGGTGCCTGCTGCTACATCTTCTGCTTGGGACAGCACCTGCATGTTTCTGAGACTCCTGGTACAACAGATTATCACAAAAATCCTAGTTTTCTCTTGGCCCGTGAGTAGCCTTTCAATGACCAACTGATGAAGACAGTCAGAGCATCGCTGCTGTCTAGTGTACATTCTACTAGCTACTCTGAGTCAGCATCTTACTCTTTGCTTCCATCACCACCTCATCAATCTATGCTTAGACATTGATTCCAATCCTGAAAACTGGGGGTTTCCTTTGATGTTCTGTGCCCCCTACTGGACCGATCAATGGCAGGATTTGATGCATGGTTGGAAGCATTTTTTAGACTGCCTCTAGGACCACAGGGGGAAGGGATAGAAGAGGAAACAATGGCTGAAGGCAGAGAAGATTATCAGAAGGGTACAAAGAAAAGGAGTAATGGCTTCAGGTCCTGGGATGAGGAGACAGTCACCAAAGATTATGGTTTTGCTTTGGGAAGAGAAGAACGTCAATGATAGAGAGACTGGGACCATCCAGGGCAAGGCATGTTTCCTTTCCGAAGGAGGTTCACTGAGAATCTGGTCAAAGATGGGAGCAGGGCAGAGCCATCTCTAAATGTGTCCTACTACTGCAAGTCTCTCACAAGCATCAGAGATTTGCTTTCTTTGAATACTTAGATACAAGCATCAGAGATTTGCTTTCTTTGAATGCTTAGATACCCCTCCATTAAATTCCCACCTGGGTGGCTCCTGGATGTGCCTGAGCAGGTGTGTGGTTATGTTTCTAGCAAGAATTTACTCACTAGCTCTTAATTTCCCGGTAGCCTCTGGGTTTTGTGATTCTGCGTAGTTTGCCAGCATCCATGACCCAAGGCAGGCTATGGACAAAACCAATGATTCTTTTTTTCTTTTAATTCTTTGCATGCATAGAGACAAAGAGTCTCACTTCTCATCTAGAACAAAGAATCAGGAAGCTCTCTAGCTACTGCAAGCTACCTTGGGACTTTGAAAAAGCTTGCTGAGGTTGAGGTCCCCACCACGCAAATGAAATAGAAAATTCAAGACTAAGAAGTTGGATCCTGAGTCATACCTTTTCTGAGGCCTCCACCGATCCAATCATATATTTTATAGTAACAAGAGGCCATCTGGATTAGGAATTCATTGAAATCCAAAGCCATGGCATGGGAAGCTTGGTGGTCACCTTGGATACCCCGTGTGCTCACCAGTCCTGTGTGACTGACCTCAGAACTACAGTTCTTAGCCTCCTCATCTAGAGAGTGAGAAGGAGGATGGAAGAAGCAGTTGGAAGATCAATGTTTGCCACTTGTTGGGCACTTACTGCTTGCCCTCTGGCTCCGAAGGTTTGTAGCTACAGCAGCTGACTTTGTGGTTCCAACACCATCCTGAGTCAGTAGCAAGGAAGGAGTCGCCCAGAGAGACTAAGCCACCCACTTAAGGACTCACAAAACAATAAGAAAACCAAAGAGCTCTGATTAGATGCATAAAAGACTATGCACGATTGTTGTTGTTGTCACTGTCGTTTTGTCTTGTGGTTTCTTAATGGGCCATGTTTTATTCCAAAGCATCAACTATAGTTCTGGATGAAGATCAAGAGCCTACCTTGCTTGCATTCAATGACTGATTTAATGAATGAATGAGTGGATGAATGAGTGACCAATGACCTCTGAGGGCCCATCCCTCTCCAGAGACCACTGAAATCTGCCTTATGCTCTTGGCCTAATGAGGTTCCCCGAAGCATTTCTTAGGTGAAGAGCAAGTCCGTTTCTCCTCCTCTGAACTAAAGCTGGCTCCCCTTGCTGCCCCCCACTAATGAGGGGACACAGCCCAAGGGGACTAGATCTCCAGGCTAATTATTTTCAGGCTGTTCTGGCCACAGGATTCAAAATATGCAGCTATTGTTGGTGTCTTACATCCTACCGCTGTTGCCCTTGTCAACTCCAAGGGCACGGAGCCCTGGCCCAATGGGCTCGCCCTTTCAAGGTCAGACTGATGGCAAACACAAACTTAATTGAGCTGGAATAATATATTTTCTCCATTGCTTGATGTGCAGGTGACAATACTTAAGATATCGACACGCCTTAATACTTTTAAATTCCGTTGTTTGCTGACCAGCAGCGGCAAACTTAAATTGACCAATCTACCCTGCCCAGCTGGAGATCAAGGGATCAGCGCTTAATTTCATTCCCTGAATAAAGAATTTTTTTTATATCCACATGGAAATATCAGAACATGAAAGGTTAAATCAATATGGAGTTTTACATTGCTTAAAGGGCATTTGCATCAAAGCAGCTCCAAATGCAATTCACTTGTTTAATGAATTTTTTATGCTTATTTAATGAATTTCACAAAGGTTTGGTGTTTTTCATAAAATGGATAAGGACTTCCAGTTTTATGAAATAATAAAAATGGAACTGAAGTTATGAAATGAGCAATCTCATTAGTTAGGCATGATATATTCATATGAAAATGTACATGTCTCTGTATTATTGCCTGGCCACCATTATGCCAATAGTGGCTTGTTATAATAACATGGTAAATATTCCTCTAGTTAAGATATCAAGAAGTGACAGAAGGAAATTGCATTTTCTTCCCATTTCTAATAATGACATAATTAATGCTCATTTAAAATAATTACCTGGGTATTGTTTCCCCGGAGTTCCGGGGCTGCGATCGCAAACTCGCCTAAGATCCACGGCACAGATGATGGTCCTTGCCTTTAATTACTTATTTGTTGAGGTGCCGGGATCTGCAAGGCTTCCCTTCAGTGTTTTGGTGCACAAACAAATATGCAAGACTAATTGTTCTAGATACAGAAGGAAATTCTTGTGCTTAAAAGGAGATGTGGCAGGGAGAAAGAGAGAGAGAGAGAGACAGACAGACAGACAGACAAGACACATACACACATAGAAAGAGACAGAGACAGACAGACACAGAGAGAGGGGGTGGGAGAGAGAGAGATTATGATATTAATTCTTCCTGCCTGGACTCTGTTTTGAGGCTGGGTACATATTTCTTTGGGTTTGGCACTTCTTGTGGAGTTTGATGAGCAGCTCTGAGACCTACCTAGGGATTCATCTTTGATGTTCAGAGGTCAAAAAGTATCCTCGTTAACAATGCCGGCTTTGAAACACAGATCTATGACTGTAGACTGTTTGACCACGGGCAAGTTACTTAACCTCTCTGAACTTCAGCTGAAAAAATAAGCCTCATTCTCGGCGGCTCCCCCACGAGAGGGGTGTGGGTGATGTTAAATAAGGCCATGCAGATAAAAGCCCTGAGCACAGTGGCTGGCAGAAGCTGGCACCACGGCAGGTCCTCTCAGCTGTCTGAGTAGACAGTGCGGGTGGGAAGCTGCTCTGTGCAGCACCTGAGAAGCAGCCAGCATTGGAGCTGGGTCGGCCTCAGCGGGGAGACTCAGAACCATTTCATCTTTCTTTTTCTTATTTCAGGGGGAAGGCGGCTGCAGCTTCTCTTTCATTGGACACTGATATTAATCTCAGCAGTTCTAGTCACACAATGCCACTGAACTCATTCTGGCTGCTCCCGTGTTGTCGACAGTCATGGGAACACTGAATTGAACACACTCAGGGCCACCCACTAGGTGCTGGCATCCACTGAGGCACCCTAAGTAAAGGGTGGGTGAGACAGCTTAGCAGGTTAAGGGCTTACTGTGCAAGACCCTAGTGTGACCCTCAGAATGTACATAAAGCAGGAGAAAAATGGGCCCCACTAATTTGCCTTCTAACCTCCAAAAGTGTGCTATGAGTAGATGAATAGATAGATGATAGACAGACAGACAGACAGACAGATGAATGAATGGACAGATAGACGGACAGGCAGATAAACAGGCAGGCAGACAGATAGATAGCATCAGTCTCATGCTGGAGCGTCTATCTGCTGTTGTTGGGGGACACTCTAAATCAGCCAGGGTACTGTTTTATTGCCAGTAAGCCCCTTCTACTTATATGAGTGCAAAGCTTTCAGGACCATTTAAAATATTGGCTCCTTCAGAACTCTTTTAATTGTAGATGCAGTAGCCACAGTGGGTACATAGGGGGACAGAGCATTCTTAACCTGGTCCCTGGGGCTCACTCAGCATTGGCCCAATTCCAGCTATATGCCTCCTGTAAGTTGTTTAACCTCCCTGAGAAACGTCTCCATCTTTCAAATAGATGATGGCCTACTCAGTTTGCTGGCCCCTGTGACATATTGTTGCTTCTTAATTTCCAACACCGAAAATTACTGCCTGGATATTGTGCCCATATTCCAGGTGGAAACGAATTGAAGAGAGAAGGAGTGGGAGATGCTACCCCCTAGTGGTGAAGATAGGTAATGCAAATCACAGCCGAGGTCAGAGAGCTTCATTCAGTCTGTGCGCAGAGGTAGGGCTGATACACATTTATTTCTTAATTTCCTTTCTTTTTTAGTCCTGAGTATTGACTCTTAGGACTTTGCATATGCTATGTGCCCTCTACCACTGAGATATATCCCCAAACCAACTTAAAAAGGGCTAAAACCAAGACTTATTCAAACTTGTGTTAATTCCCTATATTTTATAGTCATACACATACCAGAATATATATCTACTGTTCATGTACATGAGGACTGGCCTCCCTATCTGGGAGATTTGCTTCTTTACACTTAGTTAGCTCAGAGTTGGAAATATTTTAATACTGCATTTGTTTTGAATATATAGGTTTTCCCCCTGTTAATTCTCCCTAAGCAATACAATGTAATAACCATTTGCAGAGCATTTACAATGTTTCCCCAAACATTGTACTAGAAACTATCTATAGAGGATTGAAAATCTGTGGAGGTTCATGTGGGCTCAGTTTCAATTTCAGACCATTTCATGTAGCAAGCAGACCTGAACATCTGCAGATTTCAGTATCTGTGATGGCTAGTTTGTTAGCACGACATAATCTAGAACCAGCTGGGAAGGGAGTCTTATAAGGGATTGTCTGGATTAGGTTATCCTGTGGGCAGGTCTGTGGGACGGTTGTCTTCACTGTATTAACTGAGGGGAGAAGACCTGCCCACTATGGGTGGCAATGTACCCTAGGTAGGGGATCCTAGATAGTATGAGAGTAGAGGAAGGGAGCCGAGCTCTAGTGAACAAACATGCAGTTTTCTGCTCCTGACTGTGGTTGTAGTGTGATCTGTTGGTTTAAACTTCTGCTGCCTTGGTTTGCCCTCGATATTGGACTGTGACTTGAAACTGTGAGTCAAATAGCTCACTTCTACCTTAAGCTGTTTTGTCAAAGTATTTGATTTCTGTGTCTTAATTGGGTTTCTATTGCTGTGATAAAGGTCACAACTCAAAGCAACTTCCTTCTTACACTTCCAGGTAACAGTTCATCACGGAAGGAAGTCATGGCAGGGTCTCAAACAAGGCAGGAACCTGGAGGCAAAAACTGAAGCGGAAGCCACAGAGGGAGCGCTGCTTACTGGCATGCTTCTCAGGGCTTGCTCATCTTGCTTTCTTATACCCCCCTAGGCAATCTGCCCAGAAGTGGCATCACCTGTAAAGGACTGGACCTTCTTAGATTAGTTGCTAACTAGGAAAATTCTCCGACAGTGTTTCTTACAGCCCAATCTGATGCAAGCATTTTCTCAGTTGTAATACTCTCTTCTCAGATAACACTGGTTTGTATCAAATGATAAAATAAAACAAAACAAAAACAATAACAAAATCCAGCCAGGATAATTGGCCCCCTTCGAACTTAACACACAAACACATCGCTCTTCAACTGTAACCTTTCCTTTCTTGTTCATCCCCAAGATCTCATAAAAATATCAATCTCAATGTAAAACACATTCCAAACTTTAAAGTCTCACAGTTTTAAAAAATTTAAGCGCATTGAAAGTTCAGTCTTCTTAAAGCATCAAAGTTTCAAAGTTCAAAGCCTCTGTAAAATATCCAAAGTCTCTATAAAATTACAAAAATCTCTGTGAAATACCAATGTCTCTTAACTGTGGGCTCCCATAAAATCCAAAACAAATTAAACAATTTCTTACTCCAAGAGGGAAAACCATGGCATCGTCACAATGGGATCAAACCCAAACTAACGTTCAACAAGCCAAAACCAAAGTTCAATCCTTGATGCCAGAGAGCAACTCGTGACCCACTGGGTTCTATAGGGCCTCAGCAGCTCCTCTTCCTGGTTTTGTCATTCACAGCATACCTACCTTCTCTGGTAGTCTCAGGTTCACCCCACTCCATGGCTTCTGCTGTCCATGGTGGTCATCCCATTGGATAGGCTTCTCCAAAATGCTGAGGTCTCCATGGCAGCTGAGCTGCATCTTCACTGATGCCCTCTTCTTGAGCTCTCTTTAGGAACTCTGATGCCACCATATAGGTCCAGGCTTCAGCTTCCCTCCAGGGCTCCTTCAATCCTGGGCCTTCTACTGCAACCAAGGCTGCACCAATGGCCTCTCCTGGTCTCTCAGTGAGCCAAGCCTCAGTGCTCTCCACAAGCCCCCTCATGCTTTTAACCAGTACTACCCGGGTGACTCTTACACATTACTAAGTCTTGCTGGGAAACACTTACACATTACAGAATTTGGCCATTGGCACGAGGCACAGCTGTATCCCCTTTTTGACCCATAGCTTATTACAGCAATAGGAACCCTAATGGACACAGAAATTGGTATCAGAATGGGGCACCTGCTGTAACAGACCTGGCTGTGTGTTCTTGGGTAGACTTTAGTCGTATTTGAACTTTGGGTGGAAAACCCATTGAATGCTCAGAGTTCAGCGGACTGTCCTGTGGGGCCTTGAAAAACAAGAAGTTTAGAGAAATCCAGAAGTGGAGGCCTAGCTTGAGGGATAGCTGGCGTGCTGACCCTGGGGGATCACTTCCCAGAAGACCATCAATGATGATGGTCTCTTCTTAATTGTATATTAATTCTTCATCCCTTGCAGACCAAACCCACAGATTCTCAACTCCAAACATCAAGTAAATAGTCTTGACAGAGTCTTTGAAGAACTCTCAAACCTCCCCCTGAAACCTCCTAAGCTAGGCCTCCACTGTCGGGATTTCACTCAAAGCCCACCTACACAGTGACCCACTTCCTCCAATAAGGCCACGCCTCCTAACAGTATCACTCCCGATGGCCAAGCAGTCAAATGCATGTGTTTATGGGAGCCAAACCTATTCAAACCACCACACTTGGGGTCATAACTTCACTGTCTAGAAAACGTTAGATTCCTGGAAGTTGAAGGATGAACACTGATTGAAGGTCTGAGCAAGTGAATGAATGAGTAAATGACCGACAGGGAGACCCAGGAGGACCTCCTTCCAGCATCTGAAGTATTTCACTATTCATGGATGCGGTTCAGTCAAGTCTAGAGAGAACATGACATGGAACAACTGATTACACTAAATAGCAGCCATGGCACAGCCCATGGTCTGGCCTGGTGCCTATGACAATTCTGTGAATATAACCACGCATTCAACCTCATCGGCGTTTTGAAACTTAGACACTTTAAATATATACAGATCATTGTATGGCAACTGTGCTTCAATAAAGCTATCTTTCAAACCTTACAAATAAACAGCGTGCTTTAAAGACAAAAGCCATGGAATGACCCAGTTCAGAGACTTCTCTCCCTTCTCCCCTGTCCTCCCGTTGTGATCCTCTCTGTAGTGTGGCTCAGGGACCCTTCCAGCTAACTGAGGTTTGACTGAACACCCTGTGTGGTGTTGGAGGAACAGCTTCTGTGCTTGAGGTAGGCAGGGCTGGGAAGTTCAGGGAACAAGCAGAAGCCTGTGCCCTCCAGGTGCTGACAAGCTTGGCAGGGAGGGGACCGACACAGAATACTGCTAACCCAGGCCAGGGTGGAGGGCCAGTTAAGCAGAGCAGAGCTGACAGCCGTGAACCAGGGCCAGGAGCGTCCATTACATCAACTCTTGCCGGGTCCAATTTATCGCCACCGCTATTACTAATCTAATAATAATAATAATTCCTACTAGGCTGGCCTTCTTTGGTATCAAAGGGTTATTTTTCTACTGCCAAAATTAATGAGAGATGAAAACAACCCCTTGGAATTAAAAGCAGTTGTGCTTGCTGAAGGTTGAGAGGTTCAGGGGTTTCCTGGGGGCGGGGCAGGGGGGCTTCTGAGTGCTTCTTTTGAGGACTGGGTCTCCCCAGGACCTCCTCCAGCCGAACATCTCAGCATACGCAAAAATCAAAGTCACATTGGGCCTGTCTCTATCAGCTTTGCCGTTTAATGTTTAACATATGGGAGGGAAAATGTCCTGAAGCTTTTAGAAGTAAATGAAGACATGCATTCCAGGGTTGTGGTGGGAACTGAGCCGGGCCTGGCACTCCCCACATTACCCAGGCTGTGCCAGGGAAGGTGCCTCCTGCCACCCACAGAAGCCCTCAGCAGGGAGCACTTGGGGCTAGTTGGCTTCTGGGCTTCAAAGGCTATCGGCAGGATGGTAGGAACTTCCGGTGCTTTCCAGCCGCCTTTGTTGGGCTCTGTTAGCCTGGACCCACATCATTCTCTTCGTTCGTCAAGCCAATCTCAGGTTGTTAGGCAGAAGGCTGCTGCCATAAGATGGAGGGAACTGGATCTGCTAGAAAGGAGGTATTGATCCTGTAGCAGGACTTGGCCACTCTCTGACCAAAAGTTGAGGGAACTTCTTGAGGTAGGGAGGCTGGTCCCGTGGTCTCTGACGAATCAGCCCATGGTGTTTGGCTCGGCCCGCTTCGTAGAACGTTATGGTAGCAGGAGCTTGTGGTGAAGGAGAGCTGATGGCTACCTCATGGCCATCCAGGTAGCAGCCAGTGAGGCAAGGAGGGGACAAAGGTAACAATACACCTCCCCCCCGCAAAAAAAGGATTCACTCCCTAGGAACCGTCTTCCTGCGGCCAAGTCTCACTTTCCCAAATAGAGCAGAGGCAGGCAAGCGTAGGAAAGACCCTAGCAACCTGGGACTCACTTGGCGTGGGCTGTATCCACACCCCTTTTCTAAGGGTGGACTGGCTAACCCCAGACCTCACCTGCGGATAACCTCCTCTCTGAGAATGCACCTAGCTAGCAACCCTAGGGCCATCACCAGATGGGGCCACGAGTACACCACCCACTCCAAACGATGGAACAAGTTACCCTTTCCTTGGAAAAGCATCAAAGGTGTCCTCACACCTATTCAAACGTATTCCAGATATATTTAAGCATGAAGCCGACAGGGAGGGAATCCAGTCAGGACTGGTGTTGGATAAATGTACAATATGGCACACTGAGGACTTTTAGGGGAGAAACCTATTTTTTTTTTCAGCTTAAACCTGTGCATAAGCAGGTGTGCCTATGATTGAAATCAGATACACATGCGCAGGACATGTGTAGTGAGTAAAGGCTCACACAATCCAAGCCTGTCAATCAAAACAGAGAACCACCTGGGTAGTGCCCGTGAGCAACCAAACTCCTTTGTCTCTTGAACCCCACTAAAGAAAGCCCCAAACAGTAACCGGGGCCCTGAGCACTCTCATTGAGCTGTTTCTCTTGGCAGTGGGGTTTCTGATCTTGCGATTGCTTTGTTTCTGAATAGTTCCTTACAACTTGGCAATCTGCATGAGCCTCCTCTTTACTCCTTTAAGGCACCAAGAACCTGGAAACACCTGGTCCAGACAACAGCCACTGTTAACGGAACCATATTCAAACCACAAGCCTGTAGGGACAGTTCAGATTCAACCCGTGCAGTGCTTTAAACTTCAGGTGGCACCCATGAGAACACCCTGGGCAGTCGGGGTCTCCGTCTTCGAGTGACTGAAGTGGCTCCACTCTAGCATCCAGCAGCACAGTAGCTCTCCTTCCCCGCACTTTCACCTTCTCGAGGTCTCTGTTTCCTATGGTCTAAGAACTCCTGAGTGGGAAATTCCAAAGTCAAATCACTTCCAAGTTCTAAGATGGGTGCCATTCTGAGTAACGGGATGGAATATCGCCCCATAACAGGAATCATTCCTCTGCCTCAGTATCCACATTATCCCATCTACCTGCCTGCTTGTGCATCATTCTGTAGCTGTCTTGGTCTTGTAGACACCCACCACGGTACCTGTAGCAGTTCAAGACATCCTGGTTGTATCCTAATAGTCCCAAGTGACAAATTCAAATATGGCAAAGAGGATCCAGAAGAGTTTCTTTTAAACAAAAAATGTCAAAGTGCTGAGTAGTTTGGAAATACCACATTCTATTGACTCTTATATTTAGTATATTATACAACTGTATGTACATATGCGTCCCCAAGCTTTTCTCCCAATTCCTGTCATATAAAACTGCCGTGTGTGTGTGT
>JADRCD010238762.1:24509-48634 GCA_019843815.1 Montemys delectorum
TGTACATACATATTCTTCAATTGTTCATTTCTCATTGCACTTCACTTATAAGTGGAAGTTCATCATGGGTGCATGTATATGGATAAAGTACAGAAACTGGTACAATCCCCAGGTTCAGCCAGCCACTGCGGGTTCTGACATAGATCATACCATGGGTAATGAGGACACTACTGTGTATACAAACCGAGTGAGCGAGCGGCAGGCTTCTGAAAACCAGGGAAAGCTTTCATCCCAGTAAGCAGCCACTTCTCAGCTGCATCAGCTGCTGGGTGGCCTTGCCCTGGGCTCTGTCAAGGGTCTGGATCCTCCTGCAATGGTGCTGTCCCCTGAAATGGACATGAGGGCCGCTTGCATATCTTTTGCAAACACTGTGCTCTAACCTCTATTAAATGCTCTGGGTCTGACACTCATGGCACTGATATCTGTGAGCATCCAGTTTTGTTAGATTCTACACCAGGCTTTCTCACATGAAGGCTCCTTTGCAGCCAGGTGGCTTTTGATAATGCTCTGAGTCCTTCATAGCTATTCCAGACCAGGAGGAGCCTGTGTACAGATGTGTGGCTGGTTTTAACAAGTGAGAATCCTGTGACTCTGTGTTTGTCTTTTGTTTTTTATGTCCTCCTAGTAAAATGGGCTTTGATTTTTTTTTCTGGGGCTTAAATATGCAGTTATTATGCATCTTCAATACCTGCAAATTTGAGATGCTTCCTCTATCTCCATTAGACCCCTTCCTATCTTGCTTCTGGTCTGGTCTGAAACTGCTTGGCCAATACAGTCCATGAGCAAGGACATTGGACAGATTCTGCCATTTCCTTCTCAGAGCCCTGAGCCCCAATGTAAGAAGTGCAACTAGCTAACTTAGCAGACCAACATGGAGGGACTCAAAGGCCACAAGGAGGGACAGGACCCTGACCTTCTGACCACTCAAAGGTAGAGATACAAGCTGACAATCTTGTTCCTGCACACCTCCAGCTACCAGCTGGGCACAAGGAAACAGAGGCACCTGTCCTGAGCTCTTCTCCCACTTCCTGCCATATAAACCTCCATGTTAAACTAGTCTGCAGATAATTGCAGTTCTTCCCACCAATAGCCCATCTCTGAAGGAAGTTCTCTTGTTTATTCTGTTCTGATCTGTATAAGCACACTAATGGTGACATAGAAAATCTGTAGGATGTAGAAAACCACAAAGGGAAATTACCTTCTACTGAGAGACCATCACCAGCAATATGTATATTCATTTGTTTTATTTCGCTCTCCTTTCTTCTAGCAAAACTGAAATCAGACAGGGTTCATCCCTGTACAGTCTGGTTTCATCATTGTGAATATCTCCCCATGTGCTGGAATATTCTGCAATGTGACTTTTAGTGATTGCACAGAGAATCTGTGCTTGCAACATACTATATTTATGTAACCAACTTAATATTCTTCAAATGTTTTATTTATTTCTAAATTTTCCCCATTATACATATTGTTGCAATCAATATCCTAGACTGTTATCTTTGGCTTTTATCTCTGATCATTTTAAGTTGTCTGTTTTCCAACAAAAGCTTTCATTTCAGGTCTGGCAAAGTCAGTGAGGTACCTGCTACACTGCCTGATCCTCAATACTCATACAGAAAGAAGGATACCCTAGTGTGTGCTTGTCCTACGAAGGAAACAATTTTTTCAGAAAAAAACTAACATGTTATGTTATGTTATGTTATGTTATTGCCCTTTGCATGTCTGTGAAGGTGTGTGTGTGTGTGTGTGTGTGTGTGTGTGTGTGTGTTTGCCGTGGGCACCTATGTTAGGAGCAAGGTCACCAGTGTGGTGGTATTGTCATAAAAAAAACCTTTAAGATCTTAAGAGGCAGAGTCTAGTGAGAGGTTGATTCTTTGGAAGGAATTATGGGACTCTAGTTTGTCTGGGTCCTGTCTGGTGATGTGGGTCCTGTCTGGTGATGTGTTCCTCACAGATACTCACACCATGGTGAAATGCAGCCAAGTAGGCCCTCACTGGAGGTCCCTCACTATGAGCCACCCAATCTTAGACTTTCAGCCTCCAAGTTTGAGAGCTAAGCAAACCCTTCTCTCCAAAAGTAGCCTGCTTCAGTTATTTCAACATAGCATAGAAAGTAAACATGGAAGTTCTTATGCCTTTGATTTGATAGTCCACTTTTTAAGGAACAGGTTTGGGTCATGCTTCAAGTAGGCCATCTTTTAGGACATCAAAGCCAGATGTTTACAATCATCTGGAGCCTCTTTAGAAATGGATCTCAGAAGAAGCCCCATTAAGGTAGACTTGCACCTGGTTCAGGCCAGACCCAGTTGGTTTGGGATGAGGGTTCTCCTTCTTTCCCCTATGTCCCCAGGGTGTTCAATGGAAGTGAGGGTTTGTCTTGCTCTTGGTCTTAAAAGGGAGTAGTTAGTATTTACCATTAAGTATACTTTTATTCACGGATATTTTTTAATAGACACCCTTTAAATCTTCCCTTCTATTGATTTGATGAAAACATTTAATGTGAATTATTGATATTTTAGGCATTAAGCCAACCTTGCATTCCAGTGATAAGCTCTACCCAACTGTATTATTTGCTATATATAGCTGGACTCATACATTCAAATTTCATTAAGAATTTCTGTGTTCACATTTGCTAGGGGCTTTGTTAATTTTTTTTCTTATTCATGGCTGTCTGGATCATGTATCATAGTAATACTTCACATGTAAAGAGAGTTAGAAAATCTTCCTCCTGTCCCATTTTCTGAGTCGTGGAATTGGTATTATTTCTTCTTTAAATATGTGGGGATAATTTATCAGTAAGACCGGGTGGATCCAGAGTTCTTCTGTGGGGCAGCTTTAAATTATAAAATGTAACATTTTTAATAGGCAGCCTTTTTTGAATATTCTGTTTTATCATCTGTCAATTTATTAGTAGCATTTTTAAAGGAACTTTATTCATTTCATCTAAGTTACTATGTTTTAGTATAAAACTATTAAAATATTCCATTACTATTTTTTTAATATCTGCAGGAGCCTTAATGATATTTTCACTTCTAATATTGATGATTTCTCTTATTTGTGTTTAACTCCTTTCCCTCCCACAAACTTCTGTGGGGATAGTCTTTTTAACCTTAATCATATTTATTGATCTTTAGAAAGAACCAACTTTGCCTTCACTCATTTTCATTTTTGCTTGCATATTTTACATTTCACTTTAACCATACATCTTTATTTCTTTCTATTCACACTGGGGTCAATGTTGTTTTTATTCCTGCAATCTCTTATTGTGTAAATTTTAAGCCTTTATACTTGTTTAATAAAAGCTCATAGAGTTGGCAAATTATGTCCACACTCACCTTTACTTCTTGGTCACATATGTTTATATATAAGGTCCTTGTTGCAATTTAATTCAAACTATGTGCTATTATTTCTTTGAATGTCTTTGCCAATCTATTGCCTATATGGGATGTATTATTATTTCTGTGTGGTTAGGGAGTTTTCTGCTTATAAGTATTGTTCTCTTTTCTGATTGGTGGCCAGAAAGTGCATACAGGTAGGCAGCTGGGCTTAGCTCCTCCTGTCTAAGTTTCTCTTCCAACAAGGATAGTGTGAGAGGTAGATTATAGAAAAGATGCCTAATTTTCAGACAAGCAAAGGAAAACTAAATGAGAATCTTGCGAATCTTGCAAATACTTCATGGGACCTGATCATCTTGAAGTTTGATTCATTGCTTTCCTACACTCTGCCGAAGAGTCAGCAGAAGAGTCTGTCAGAAGAGTCTGCATGAGTCAGCAGAAGCAACCATGGAGAAATGAAGACCATGGAGGACCAGCAAAGACCAGCAGAGTGTTGCACAGAGTAGCAATGTAAGAGCATCCTCTCACCGTTTGTTGGGGCTATTTATGTTCTTTATAACTATGATGTGCCCTCTGAAGTGTCTGTTTTCAGCAAAACATCGAACACCCTCCAACAAGACAGCCTCCAGAGTAACATCACGTGACACAACTGAGTTGTTAAAGAAATCACAAACTTCCCCTTCATTGTTCTCTTCTATCTTATATTTCAACAGAAACAAATTTCACTGATTCTCACTGACCACAGACTCTGGATGTAACTTGTGACCATGTCTTCGGTAACTCTTAACTTGTATCTTGATCCCATGTCCACAGATGATATCAAACTTCACATTCCCTGTAACACTTTCTCCAGTGTCCCAATGCAACGAACAGCACTGTACCCCACCATGACATATATAAGGGTGTCTTCCGAACAGCCAAATACATGTAGATTTATCCTCTCATCCACCTCCCATAGCACCTTCATTTTGTTCTTCTATTTAACTATTTTTGGCCATCTTTCTGTAACAATTCCTAAAGAATGAGGGTTTTTTTTTTTGGAATTTTAGTTACTGAGTCCAAGAGCACCTTTGCTTGCAATTCTGAAAAATACTACCAACTTGCCCTCTCCACTCACTATGTGTTAGTTTCTGTCGAAACATGCCTGTTACCCACTGTCCTTAGCAATGGGGCAGATGGACACTGGGACTTCTGCCAGTCTGATGGGTGAGGAGCAGTAGCCAGCACACCTTTAATCAAAACCTGCACTTCCCTTGTGCATTTTGGGCTTGCGCTCTTTTTTATTCTTTTAATTCCTGGAGATAGTTTCTACTTACATTTATAAAAATTTCCTTTCTTTGAAGGTCTTGAAGAAAACTTTAAAAATATTTAACCAAATGTATCAATCTTGATTCGTGCGCCATACTTAGAGCTTTACTCTACTGAGAAGGGGAAAATGCACCCAACATTTATATCAGAACTCTTTTTTTCTTTTTTTTTATTAGATATTTTCTTTATTTACATGTCATATGACTTCTCCCTTCCCAGTTTCCCCTCCATATATCAGAACTCTTAAAGATTGATATTTGTTCTCTTTCTTCCCCACCCAAACCGTGTGTGTGTGTGTGTGTGTGTGTGTGTGTGTGTTAATCACAAAAATTTTCCTTCTTAATTTTTGACACAGGTTTTCTCCCCTGCAAACCCTAGAGATATATGTGGCTTCCTCTGTCAGATTAGCCCAGCACAGGGATTAAAAATACAAGGCGTAATACACAGCTTTTTACATGGGTGTTGGGGACTCAACTCCAGGCCTCATGTTTATGTAGCAAGCACTTTATTGGCTGAGTCATTTGTCTTCATTGGGGTTTCATTGCTGTGGAAAGACTACATAACCACAGTAACTCTTATAAAGAAAACATTTAATTGGGGCTGGCTTACAGTTCCAGAGGTTTTGCCCATTATCATCATTGTGGGAAGCATGGCAGGGTGCAGGCACACGATGCTGGAGAAGGACCTGAGAGTTCTATATCTTGATCCACAGGCAGCAGAAGGGGACCAGAATTCCACACTGGGCATAGCTTGAGCATAGGAGACAAAAGCCCCCCACAGTGACACACTTTCTTCAACAAAGTCACACCCACTCCCACAAGCTATACCTTCTAATAGTGCCACTTCCCATGGGCCAAGCATTCAAACACATGAGACTATGGGGGCCATACCTATTCAAATCACCACACTATCTCCTTATTTCATGACTTAATTTTAAAAATTTAAATATTTGATCAACTTTCAGTTTCTCAGGTGTGGTAAGGGTTTTCTGTCTTCATTGCTTTCTGAGACTTTACTATTATATTTTTTTCTTCCAAGTTCTCATCCTGTTAGAGCATTAAGGAAAGATTTATTAGATTGGCTTACAGGATGTTGTTTGGGTAATTCAACAGTGTCTGCCTCATACTGGAGAGGCAGGGAATCCAGCAGTGGTTCAGTTCACATGCTCTCCGCAGCCTGCATGTGGCACTAAAGGCCTGAGGACTCCGGGAGAGCTGCCAATCTTCAAGCTACATCAGAAGCCTGAAGGAGATGATTCTTTAAAGGATGCTTCAGCAACGGGAGAGGTGAACTCAGCAGAGAAGGTGAGGACAATCAGGCAAATAGCAGCTTCAAAGACTGTAATCAAGAACATCCCTCACAGGAGTGCTCAGCAGTTTGTATTTTAGTTGATTCCAGATGCAGTCAAGTTGACAAGCAAGATTAGCCATCACACTCAAGATCTTGTAATTTTTTAATTTTAAAATATTAATCAGGAGCCAGAAAAATACAGCAATATAAATTCAACAGCTCATGAAAAGAACGTGTGAATACAGATTTTATTGCAGACTAAGAGAGTCAGTTATGGTTCAAATGAGAATGACCCCTCATCAGCCTGTGGTCATCTTGACTGTGTATTTCCCCCCAGGAACTGCTTATAGTTATCCATGTCTTCCTTGGTCTGCACTTTTATTACCATACGAATAACTTTTTATATTTGAAAGAGAACTGCCCCAGTAGCCTTATACATTTGAATGCTTGGTTTCCAGTTGGTAGAACAGTTTGAGAAGGATTAGGAAGTGTGGCCTTATTAGAGGAGGTGTGTCACTGGGTGTGAGCACTTAAGTTTCCAAAGGACATGCCATGCCCAGTTAGCCAGTTAGCACTGTCTGTCTCTCTTCTCTCTGTTTCTCTCTCTGTCTCTCTGTCTCTCTGTCTCTCTCTCTGTCTCTCTTTGTGTCTCTCCATCTCTCCTTACCCCCAGGTTCTTGTCCAGCATGTTGCCTGCCTGCCTGTACCATGCCACAATGGTCATGGACTCGCCCTCTATAATTGTAAGAAAGCCTGCAATAGTCTTTCTTTTCTAGGTCACTTTGGTCATGGTGTTTTGTCACAGAATAGAAAAGTAACTAAGACAACAGGTTAAAGTTAAGGTCACCTGCTCAGGGAATAAATATTAAGATTTTTTCCCATTTATTCTCATAACTGGTTTTCTCTGAATCTTTTTTAATTTTATTATAATTCATCCTTCCACTCATATATTTATTTTTAATTAAGTTCTTCCTTTGTAGGCCAAGCTGGCATGGGCCTCTTATCCTCAACCTCGGCCTCCTGAGAGCTGGGATTACAGGTCTGTGTCATCCCTAAGCTAGTGTTTTCAGGGTGTTGCCTGGCATAGGGCCAGGGGAGAAGCTAGGCTGGTCTTCACTCCACAGCCTCTCATTTTTTTTTTTTTTTTTCAATTCAGAGATGTAACTTCTGGTATTCAATTCTCAACTTCTGGCCCAAGAATTTTTTCTTTCCAACCTTTACCTTGTCTTGGGTTTCCATCAATTTTGACACCTGAAAGTTGAGAACACTCTCTTCTCCTCTTGAACCCTAGAATAGTCACCCAGAATGTGGATCACTGCTGCCAGAGTGTAGGGAGGGCAGCAGAGGCAGGAGACACTGACCAACAGTAAGGCCTCAACACTCTAATATCTGGCCCTGCCTCATGACCATGGATGAGCTACCCAGGAAGCGCGAGGCCCTTCCACTGGCAGAAGTTCATCTAAAGTACAGTAAAATAAATTGCCTTCCAGTCCTGCTTTGGCCAGGTCACCTTGAGGGGACCATGTAACTCTCCCCTGGCCCATGAAGCCTCCATCCCCCAACTGTGATGCTTTTCTTCCCAGCTTCCTGGGAGAATCCATATGCATCCTAGAGGAAAGTGTTTTGTGTACCCAAAGCCCTGCACACATGTAAGGCATTACAATTATCTTTGTTATCATCAAAAACATTTATTGAGGGCCCCCAGTGTCCCAAACACCCTTCCACTGGCATCTGCTCTACCACATAACAAATACCTCTTTGAGATGGTTTTAATTGCCCGTTAGCTTCCTTTCAGACCCCATTCATTTCTGAATCTGAGCAGCAACAAAGGAAGCTTTTATTGCCGGGGCTTCATTTCTGGAAATTAAATTTCCATTTTCAACACTAATGCTACTGTAATTCGTGGCGGTTTCTGTCTCTTTTTATTGTGTGTGACAGCGACCAGCCTCGCAGCCTAAGTGCCCAAATAGGCGATGGAAATGCACAACATGAGAAGACATTTTTGAAAAGCGAAGGGAAAGAAAAACATTTAAAATAGGAAATTAGAGCAGTTATTGGACCCACACGGTGGTTAATGAGTGGGCGGAAAGCAAACAGTTGCTGGCTTGGTCCTCAGCAGTCTAGCCCCGCGACACTTCTCTTGTTTGGGGAAGGAAATCGGTAATAGTCTCCATACATGGGAAGCCTTCAGTTTGCAGTTTTTTTAATGCCCCCAGGGAGGGCAGGGTTTCTGGTTTCAAATCTGTTAAATTTTTCCTTTAAAAGACCAGTTTTGTTCAGAAACCAAAACAAAAATTAGCATATTAAGAATATATGCAGGTCACGAGTTGGTTTCTGTGCCCAGAGACTTCATCTAGTCTGATTTGCAAAACATCATCTAGTTCCAGAGAAGCCAGGGTGGGGCCTGGGCACTTTGGTTTAATTATGTAAAAATCCCTTCAAAAGCCCCACACCTTGGTTTCCTTAGATTCAGTGTGTAAAATCTGGCAGAAACCCTATCCTGACTCTTGGATAGTGAGTTACAATTATAGGACAGACCTGTTTGTTTTTCTTTGTCTGTTTTCTGAATTTACTGCAGCATAAGAACATGGCTTCAGAGGTTTCAGCCTAGTTGCTGATACAAGCCTGTAATCTCTGCTATGGAGAGACAAGTTCAAGGCCAGCCTGAGCAACTTAGTAGGACACTGTTAAAAACAACACAACACAAAACAAAACAAAAATCAGAAGCAAAAAGAAAAAGGCCAGGTGATGTAGCTCAGTAGTAGAGTGCTTGCTAGCACGTGAGGGCATGGGTTTGATCCTCAATACACCCCTTCACCTCAATACACACATACACATACACACACACACACACACACACACAGAGAGAGAGAGAGAGAGAGAGAGAGAGAGAGAGAGAGAGAGAGAGAGAGAGAGAGAGAGAGAGGTTTTGGCTTTCTATTGCTGCAGAGGCCCAGACCTTGGGCAGAAGCAGCCCTGAACTCCAGAGAGTAGGGCCACTTTACAGAGGATGAACGTGGCCCTTTCCTTCTGTCCCAGTAGGCCTTATTTTCCTTTGACAAATGACGCTTTTCATGCCATTGAGAGACAGAGTGGCCTGGAAACTTTATTTAAAGGTAGCATTTAAAAAAAAAATCAAGGAAAATGGGAGCTAGAGAATTGGTTCAAGGACTAGACTTACTGCTCTTGCAGAGGTCTAGGGATTCACAACTACCTATAACTCCAACTCCAGGGGATCCTATGTCCTCTGGACTCTGAGAGCACCTGCACACACATGGTGCACATAAACTCACACAGGTAGACATATACACATACATAAAAACAATTAGTTAATCTTTTAAAATGACAGAAAAGTCATGCTCATTTAAGTAGACTTGGTGGCTTGCCCACACACTGAAGACTTTACTCCTATTTATGGAGTACACACTGGAGCAGACTGGTCCTGGAGTGACACTTTCATACTGTCTTGCTAGCAAATCAAGTTCACAAGCTGTGGGTCAGATCAACCTTGGCCTGGGACACAGGACTGGGTTTGGGGATTAGAACCAGGAGCAGGGTTGACAAGTTGGAGAGCAGCAGTCAATCTGACTCATGGGGGATTGATGAGACCCTGTGGTAGGGCCTGCTTGATATTCACCCGCACACAATCCACCACCACCATCTCATCTTTCTCCTCCACCACCTCCTCCTCCTCCTCCTTCTCCTCCTCCTTCTTCTTCTTCTTCCTCTTATTCTTGCTGTTTTCCTTGTTTTTGTTCTTTTTGTTGTTTTTATTATTCTTATTTTTCTTCTTGTTTTTTGTTTTGTTTTGTTTTTTCAAGACAGGGTTTCTCTGTGTAGCCCTGGCTATTCTGGAACTCGCTCTGTAGACCAGACTGGCCTTGAACTCAGAAATCCACCTGCCTCTGTCTCCCAAGTGCTGGAATTAAAGGCGTGCACCACCACTGCCTGGCTTTGTTCTTGTTCTTTTTGTTCTTCTTGTTCTAGTTGTTCTTGTTCTTTTATCTCCATCCTCTTCTCCCTTTCTTCCTCCCCTTTTCTACTCCTCATTTCTTCTTCCTGTTCTTGTTGTTCTCTTTCTTGTTCTTTTTGTTGTTGTTTTTATTCTTCCTCTTCTTCTTGTTCTTGCTTTTCTTGTTGTCATTATTATTCTTGTTGTTTTTATTATTCCTCCTCCTTCTCCTCTTCCTCCTTCCAATCCTTCTCCTCTTCTTCCTCTTCCTCTCATCATTCTTCTTCTTGTCACAGAGAGAGTTTCACTCCATTTCTCAGCCTCAGCCTCTTCACCCCCATAGGTCTGGTCACATGACTGCACCTCTCAGCCAATAAATCAAGACAATCCCCACAGACATACTAACAGGCCAATCTGATCTAGATAAATCTTCACTGAGACCCTTCCCATAGGTTGTGTCAAGTTTACAATTGAAGCAGATGAGGTAACCCACAAGTTTCTACCAACTATTGATATGAATGTCCTATAAATCATGCTCATGTCAGGGAAGGGTGAGCAGACTGTGGGTTGATCCTGAGTGTGTCTACCATTGTGAAATGCCCAGTTGGGTATAGCTGAGGTCACTTGTAAGACTGGGCATTTTGTGGCTTTCCTAGAGAGATGAATGCTGAGCTAGAATAAGCTGTGGTATAGTCAGAATCTTAGTGTGGTCAAAGAGAACACCCTATAGGGTCCTAAGAGCTCTTTGTTGTTGTTGTTTAGGCCTAAAACTGATTGGATGAAACTCAGCCACATGGGGTGGGGGTGGGGGGTAGTCAGCATTCCTACCTCTACAGATTCTTCTCTTGATCTCACACAAAATAATCCGAATCCAGATTAGTTTAACCAGTTGTCATGGCAACAGTTAAATTGCACATGAAGTTAACATCACAGCCCAGCTATTGCTGTGATCTGCTAAGAACAGGGTGAGAGGGGCTTTGATCAGGTGTTGTGGAAGTGACCAGGCTAGTGGGTGAAACCTGCATGGTGACTGCCAGAGACAGTCAGGCTGGTCATTCAGGAAGCTCAGGGGCCATTAGCAGAATTGATTTTGGTTTCCTTGCCCTCCAAGAGAACTATCATCGCAGTTTCTCCACAGCAGTCCTAGGCTGCATGTGTCATTTTGTTATCCGACTTACTTTGGCCTTTATTGCCAACAAAAGTGCCCTAATTTAGATGATAAATGGTACTGCCATCTCTAATCTTGGGTAGGATGTTTTGGTCCTACAACATAGCGTTCAATGTTGGGAAAAGGTGCCCATGGTCTAACTTGAATCTTGCTTGCTGCAATTAGAGTCACAGTCCATATGTCAGTTACATCCTCTAACTTAGACCAAGCTGGTGTGGGGCAGGTTGTCTATACGTAATTCCAGGCCCAGGCTGAGAATAGAGCCTTGGTGTTTAGTCTGATCTGGGTGTAGCATGTTTGATATCCAGGGTATCAGGTAATCAGGCCTAATTTATGCCATGGTTGAGAAGAACTCAGGAGGAAGTGACCTGGGACCACAGACCCTAAGACCTGCCTTTTCATCTCTTGAAAGGTGTTTAGGACCAGCCATCAGGCATGAGCTCTTGCTCCTATCTTACCACACTCTGTCCTCCATATGGCCTGCAGAAAATGTTCAGCCAACCTGTAAAGTCTGGCTTTTCTAGAGCAGTTTTAGGCTCTGGCAGAGTTGCAAGGAAGGCAGAGTCCCTGTGTTCCCCATACCCATGGGCATCCCTCAAGTCACTTCTCTCCCAAAGGGCTCAGTCATTATATGGGCAGAGTACCCCATGCCCAGAGCATCATAAAGAATGGCCCACTGGGGCTGGAGAGATGGCTCAGCAGTTAAGAGCACTGGCTGCTCTTCCAGTGGATCACTGTGTATTCCAAGTACCCACATGATGGCTCACAATCATGTAATTCTATTTCCAGGTGATTCAAAGCCTTCTGGCCTTCATAGGCCTCCTACATATACACGGTACCATAGAAATACATGCAGGCAATGTACCCATACCTATAAAATAGTAAGATAAAATAAATAAAATAATAATAGAAGAAAAATAGACAGAGAGAATGATCCACTATTCCCGCAACCTGCATTTTCCCCATTTGTGCCCTCTCACCCCAGCCTGGTTAACTCTTGAGTCTTCTTTCCTAGAATGTTCTAGAACTGGATCATGCTGCCCCTAGTCTTTTCAAATCAGCTTCTGCCACTCAGCAGCACCTACCCTGCTTCTCCTATTGTCTTCTTGTGACCTGCCGGCTCATGTATTGTTAATGTTAATAATGCCTTCTGTCTTGATGAGCCAGGGTACACTGATCCATATACCTGGGAGGGAACATCCCAACTATTTCCAAAGACGAGGTGTCTTAGTTAGGTTTGCCTTGCTGTGAAGAGATACCATGATCAAGGCAAGTTTTTATAAAGGACAACATTTAATTGGGGCTGGCTTACAGGTTCAGAAGTTCAGTCCATTATCATCATGATGGGAAGCATGCCAGCATCCAAGTAGACATGGTACTGGAGAAAGAGCTGAGAGTCCTGCATCTTGCTTGGAGGGCAGTAAGGAAGAGACTACTGTGTCCCACACTGAGCAGAGCTTGAGCATATACATTACCTCAAAGCCCAGCCTCCACAGTGACACACTTCCTCTAACAGAGCCACACCTCCTCCAATAAGGCCACACTTCCTAATAGTGCCACGCCCCCCGGGCCAAGCATTCAAACACATGATTCTATGTAGGTCATATTTATTCACATCACCACAGATGGGTTTTAAAACAGAACTCAAAGAAGTCACTGTTTCCTTCAACATACCCTTGCTCTTTTCCAGCCCAAGAACAGTGCTGGGTACTCATCAAGGCAACCCTTTCAGCTCTTCATCCAGAGATACCCTTCCCCTTTGCTGGTGGGAGCACATTCACCTGAAGGTACTGGAGATGAAGTTGAACTCAGTGTCCTGAAGCCACTGGGCCAACTTGCTTGGGTGGAGATTGGACCAACACAGAGTAATGAATCTCCATTTGTGGGGTGCGTGTGAGGAAATCATGGCAAAGCTTCTCAGAAAGAAGTAACACTCTAATGAAATTCCTCTAGCTTCATTTATGATCTGTCATAATTCTTACCAGGATGGAGTTTATTCGAAGAATTCCTTTGTCTTCCTGCTTCTCTGGTTCTTCACAAGAGAAGGAAATATTAACTTAAATGGAGCCAATTTGGATGGCTTGTGGGCTTTGGAATGTAGAATGTCCATGCTGGCCAGGATCACCTCCTGCTCTCTTGTACCCACCAGGCTAGAAAAGAGGCCACAGATGCCCAGGGCTAGCCTCAGATCATGCTAGCAAAGCTCTAGATGTCCTCATCTTACAGGCTAGGGATCAGAAGACAGAGAGGTGTAGGAGCTGGCCCATGACTGCACAGCAGGGCATCTAAAGCCACAACATCACAGTGCTTCTTGCCTTCCAGCTCTTAAATGCATTTTTGACTATTTTATTGACCTTATTGGCTTCCAACCTCCATGGACTCATGGGCTCATTTTGTCAGCTTTGGATCCAGGACTTCAGGGCTCATCTCTCTGGGATTATGCCTACTAATCTTCCACTAACCAGCGTTGAAACCCAAGCTCTGCTCTGGCTTGCAAGAGGCTAGGGGAAAAGGGGAGGGTCTGGCCATCTGACAGGTCTGCCTTTCCCTAGAGAGTCAGTGCCTGCTCATCTTTCAGAATTTAGCTCAGTTTCCATGTCCCTTGGAACTCAACCTCCTCCACTCTCTGCCTGTCCAACAGATGTTGGTCTGGCTGGGTGCAGTTATTCAGTGACAGCCTCCAAACCTCAATGGTTCATCTCAGTAGAAGTTTATCTTTCACTTAGGCCAAGAACCCTGCAGGTCCAAGCAAGCTCGGTGGCTCCACATGGGAATGGAGTTATTTCTGTCTTGCACCTCTGACTTCTTAGCATAGGCCCCTCAAAGGGAAATAAGAGACCAGAGAGTGGTCCAGTGAAATAAAAATTCTTGCCACACAGGCCTGACCTGAGTTCTACCCCTGGAACCCACAAAACACTAGATACAGTGGCCCAAATATGTACGTCCAGCACTCCTGTGGTGAAATGAGAGGCAAAGACAGGCGAATTAGACAAAAGCTCAAGGGTCAGAAAGCCTGGAATGTGTGGAAGTGAACAATAGGATACCTTGCCTCGACCAGGTACAAAGAGAAAACTGATACCCGCAAGTGATCTTCTGAGTTCCATATATGTGTTGTGGCATATACATGCCCTCCCATAATAATGATAGATAAAAATTTAAAAATTGGGAAAAATTTTTAATGGCTGTGTATACTCACCTTTTGTTGGCAAGTGTACAAAATCCAATCATGACCCCAAAGAGCTGGGATGGCCATCTCCCAAAGAGTCAGGCAGAAGAGGAAAATTGGAGATGAATGAGAGCAGGTAACATTATTTCTCAAAGTGGACCAGGCTTCCTTTCTGTGCCCTCATGGCAATACACCCTTCTTTATGTAAGTTTAGGTTTTAAATTTGAATGATTGTATGATAGATGCCTGTCTTTCTCCATAGAATGCAAGGCAAGAACTATATTCACAACTGCTTGGTGTTGAAGGAAGGTGTCTGGGTGGGTAGAAAGATGAGGGGATGGGTGGATGAGTAGATATATGTGTGGGTGAATAGAGGGATGAATGAGTGGATGCATAGGTAGGTGGATGGAAAAATGGATGCATGGATGGGAGGGTGGGTAGATAGATGGATGGATGGATGAATATATGGACAGACATGTGGGTAGATGGATGGATAAATGGATGCATGGATGGGAGGGTGGGTAGATATATGAGTGGGTGGATGGATGGATGGATGGAAGGGTGGATGGGTGGATAGATGGATGGGTAGATGGGTAGATGAATGGATGGATGGGAGGGTAGATTAATGGGTGGATAAATGGATGAATGGATGGATAGGAAGGTGGATGGGAAGATGGATGGATGTATGAATGGATGAATGGATGGATGGATATATGGATTCATAACTTGGTAGGTTGATGGATGGATATATGGATAAGTAGATAAGCAGGTGAATGTATGAATGTATCTATATATACATATGTATACATATGTATATATATACACACACATGTATATATGGATGGATAAATGTGTGGATGGATGTGTGTATGGTTCCATGGCTTGATGAGTAGATGAATGGATATTGGTAGATAAGCAGGTAGATGAATGAATGTGTGTGTGTGTGTGTGTGTGTGTGTGTGTGTGTGTGTGAATAGGTGGATGGAAGAATGTATGTATATATGTGTATGTACATATGTGTGTATATATTTGTACATATTTATTTATGAATGGATTGATAAATAGGTGAATGGGCGGATGGATGGATGGATGGATGGGCGGATGGATGGATGGATGGATGGATGGCTGAGTGTTTAGATGGATATATAAGTAGGCATCATATATTGATGAAGGCATTCAAGGGTAGAAAGCCCTTTGTATGAAAGGTGACTCATTCATACATCAATACTACTTAGGTATCTTTTGTGCCCTCCATTTTAGAAAAGATGCAATCTAATAAGGTTTAATAACCATTTTCCTTGAAAACTTCAAAGACTCTTTAATATCATTAGAACTCATAAATAATCTACTTACACTTGTAGCTCTGACACATGATGAATACCTGCCATAAGAGATGAGTTCACTGTTAGAGATCCTCGCAGTGGTCAGAGGATTGGTTGAGCACTTGAATATCTGACAGTCTTCAGAGGCCATGTAGGCCTCTCTTTTCTTCAGTGTTTAACATAACCCTAGCACAAATGGAGCTGTCACAGGTGTGGTCATCAGGAATGCCAATGATATATTCAAGTTCCCTGTCATACAGGCACATCTAGATGCCCCAAGCTCAGATAGGTAACCTTTGACTTGCTTTGGCCAATAAGCTACTACAAGACATCAGGAAGAAATTTTGAGTGTCCATGTGAAGGTTGCCCTCAACTTCCTTCCCCACACAGCTGGTAATAGTCCAGAGAAACCAATTCAGTGGCCATCCTTAAGTGGACACATCTTGAGGAAAGTCTGATAAAGTCTTGATAAAGTCTGCCTTTATCAGGTGATGATATGCCAGATCCCTGGGTCTCTCCTGACATGGAATGTTACTCTAAAACTTGAGTTTCAAGGCTGACTTGGGGATTCCAGTAGAATCCAGTCCCAGAGTGACAATTTAAGGAAGGCCTTGTGGAGCACAGGCCTAGAGCATGTTCTTTGTGGTCAGCAAGTCCTGGGATGATATCCCTGCCAGGACACTCAGAGCTTGAATGTCAGAGGATGAGTTGGGGAGAATTTCTGGTCCTTTTTTCCAATTCTTGCAAAAGGGCTGGGACCTAATTTTATAGACAGTGGTAAGGTATGTGTGTGAAAACACAAAGAGCTCAATGAGCAAGGTGACAGACATTTCTGAACCTCCATGATATGGGTACAGACAGGTGATTGGGGTGCTTGACCACAACAGCCAGGGCAGTGACTTCCAGTGCTTTACCCCTCTGCTCCATTTCCACTTCAACTGGCATTACAACACACCCACTCAGATGAATCTGTTTGTTCTAGAAGCATGTGTGTTCCAGCCGGGGACTGGGGGACCAGGGTCAGCACTTTCAATCAGCTGCACCTCCTGTACCATCCTCATGCCCACCTGGCCCCTGTTGTTTGTCTCCATGGTCACTGCTGCACCTTCCTCTAAGCAAGGCTGTCTCCATCCAAGATCTCCAATGGCCACAGCTGGGCAGCTCAGAAGATGATCTTGCTGGCCTCCTCTCTCATGGCTACAGGAGGAGGCCAGGAAGGCCATGTGTTCCCTCTGGCCAAGGTCTTGCTCCTGTGGGAGCAGGGACACAGTTGTTTTCAGCTATGGAATTCTATCTTGGTTGTTGTGGCACTACCCTATTCAGGACCTTCACCCACTCTCGGGGGTTACCCGAGCATTCCTCTTGATTCCTTCAGACCCTTGTTCACCCTAGGAACTATTACTAGGATATTAAGGGACAGTAAATATATTTTTGGCTTTAAGCATTCTGGAGAACCCAGGCTCCGGACCCATAAATCAGCTTTATCCTTCACACCTTCCTCCCAAGATGGCAAACACCGTACGGCAGGGCCTCCTAAGAATGAAGGAGAAGTCACCAGGTGCCAGGGGCTACCAGGTCCACCACCCAGTCAGTGACCCTCACTGGGATTTTTGCTGCATTTGCTGAGAACTAGAAAGCTATGGGCTCTTTGCTAAGTGAATATCTTCACCTTGGGTTCTCCTTTTAAATCCCCAACTATTAACATGCCAAACCTTCACTTAGTACGTTGCCTGAAATTACCTCTCCTGATCTGAGCACGCACACTTCCTGCTTCCTTTCAACTCCTGGTTGATTATGGTCTCTGATGCATGCCAATATCTATTATTATTGTCGTCGTTGTCGTCGTCATCATCATCATCATCATCATCGAGTCTGAGAAAGGGTTTCTCTTCATAACAGCTTTGGCTGTCCTGAAACATGTCCTGTAGAACATGCTGGCCTCAAGCTCAGAGATCTGCCTGCTTCTGCCTCCTGCTGAGATTAAAGGTGTGTGCCACTACTGCCTGGCATCAGTATGGATTTTTAATTAACTGTCAATGTGCGTGAACTTAATTTTTCTTTCTTGTTCCAGTTGTCTGTGATGGCTACAAATTACTACCCAAATCATCACTCGAAGACGGACTCCAAGCTCTTGGGGGGGGGGGGAGGGGGAAGAGTATCACCAACGAACTGTCTTTTGACTATTTTTTATGGCTCTAACTGAATATCCCACACCAGAGACTTGATGAAGACGAGAGGCTCATGCGTCTGGAGACTGAGTCTACTGGCCTGCCGTGGCATCTGAGAGGCTTCACCTCTATGGAACAAAACACCTGCGAGGGTATCACGTGCCAAAGAGAGCAAGCTTAGCCACTTGCTCAAGACGCTGTTCTTAATCTGGGCATTGTGATCCTTTTAGGGGTCAAACAACCCTTTCACAGGGGTCACCTAAGACCACTTGAAAACACAGATACTCACATTATGATTCATAACAGTCGCAGAATTACAGATACAGCAACAAAAATAATCTTGTAATTGTTACTGTATTAAAGGGTTGCAGCACTAGGAAGGCTGAGAACCACTGTTCTAAGGCCACTCACACTATCCCAAGGGTGTTACTCTCAGAACCTTCTAGAATCCTATTGACCTCCTAAAGTTTCATCCTCCAAAGCCATTAACATTCGAATAACTCTCAGCTTGGGAGCTGTGAACAGCCACCCTCTGCCACCTGTCGGGAATCTGAACCCAGGATCTGCTTCCCAGTCTAGACTTGCCCAGTGGAAACAAAGTTGGAAAAATACCAGGCAGGTAAATTGGGCTCTCGGAACATTTGTCTTGCAGTCACCAGCCCCTGATCCAGAGTCTCCAAGATCATTCTACTTCCGGCAGGAAGAAACATCAGGCTCCACTATCCCAAGATGGCTGCCTTCGGGTCTTTGAAGAAACTTGTGCCATGCAATGTCGGGTTGGTTTCACAAGTACATAAACTAACAACAGAATCAAAGACACAAACAAGAACAAGCCTGTAATCGTGCAAGTCCGAGTCCCAAGGCGGGCTGCATGCCTCCGCCTCGCCTGTTTTCTTTGCGGGTGATTCCAGCACTGGCCCGGGCCATCTGTTCCTTGTTGTGGGTGGTTAAGTGAAATGGGCTGCCAATACAAATAGCCCACTTGAGGTTTGTTTGCATAAATTGTTTTGAAAGCTTCATGACGAATTTTCAGGATTACTTGCAGTGGTAGGGACCTCGGCAGAGGCGGAAATATAAATTTAGTGATGCCAGTTGGAATCTATTAATTTGCTCACAGCCCATCACCCTGGCTCCACAGCTTAACCAACAATGTGACCTCGGGCAGGTGAATTAACCTCTCTGGTCTTTAGTTTCTTCATCTGCTCACTAGGAGGTGATAAGGTAGTATTCACTTCATGGGATTGTGAATTTGAAACTAGGTAATGCATAAAAAGAGCCCAGCATCGAGATCAGGATGAGAGGTGTGTGTAATGAATTTAAAAAAAAAAAAAAAGTGTTTTTTTTTTTGTTTTGTTTTGTTTTGTTTTTTGTTTTTCTCAAGTGAGAGAAGAAAGGGCACATTTGGTATGCAAAGTCCAGTCACTAGTTGTTTCCCAAATGCTTGGCCTTTCTCACATTGTTTTCCTGAGCCTTGGATTTTTAAGTTCAGAGAATGGGGCAAATAGAGATGCATGAAGTCCCTCCATCCTCAAGCCTACAGTCCAGGGTAAGATCTCACTGCAGCCTCTGTGGTTATTGCCCTAGGAAGCCCTTGGCTAGCCTCTTAGGAGTTCAAGCTCTCAGGTCCAGGAGGGTGGCCACACTGTGTCCTGGGTTCCTTTGCCAGTGCCAAGACTTATGAAGCAACCCGAGGCTCCTGAGAACAGCTAGGATGTTTTCTGCCCTGAGTAGGGAAGGTGAAGCTCCCAAACAAGGGAATATTCAGCTCACAATGTCAGCAGGATGTTGTGCATGACTAAAGCCAGGGGTCTTCTCCTCTGGTACTGTTGGGCTTTGAGGGACCCTTTGGACTGTTGAAGGAACTAGCCCATCTTAGGTTTATAAACTTAGGGTTAAGAGAAAGAGACAAAGAGGCAGAAGGGGCCAGCACATAGGCACAGACATGTGTATGCTCACCAGAAACAAAGCAGGTGACTAAGTAGAGGGACTAAAAGAAGCAGACAGGGTGACAGAAAAAGAAGAGAGGAAGGTGAGAGAGGAAAGACTTAGAGAGATGCACAAGAGTAGGTGACAGACAGAAGCAGAGACACCTGTGCAGGTCCAGAGAGAGAGAGAGAGAGAGAGAGAGAGAGAGAGAGAGAGAGAGAGAGAGGATCTGAGGCATGCCTGCACAGAGAGGAGGGAGCCTGAGAAAAAGACACCAGAGAGCAGCTCAGTGGCCCCACAGATTCAAAGCCCAGGGCAACAGAGTGGGACTCACACGCCCTAGGATCTGTGTACCCAGAGATCAGCAGAAGTCCTACAGGCCCACTTTGCTTCTCCCCTGCCAGCTCTCTCTTAGCCCCCATCCCTGCCCCACTGGAAGCATAATGTCTGCCTGCAGGGAGCTGACCTGGTCCTTTCATCTTCTTGTAAGGCAGGCTAGGAGCTGCCCAGATGGAGTGGAGGTTTGGGCCTGTGGCCATGCCAGTCAGAGCATTTCCAACGATGACAGTTAAATTGTTGGGGCCTCTGTTCTTCATTTACATCACAGACTCTAAGGTCCTGCGGACCTTCTCTAAATGGAAGCCAGCTGCTCCATCCCATAGGCTGAGTGCTTGCCTTGCTTCAGCAGGCCTCTGACTTTCAACTTAAATGTACCCCCTATTTTGACAAGCCCGAGTGCTTAACAGTATTTTATTGTGTGATTTTACCAAACTCTAGGACTTTCTTCTAGCTTGGAATCATGAGCTAAACCTGGATGGGTTTGCTTCTCCGAGTGAGCACTGGTGTTTGGGCAAGCAGTTATCCTCCAAGGTGACAGGGAGACCTACCATTGCGAAGCTTGTCTAGGAACCGCTTCCTTGCCAAGTGTGCAAAGCACTCAGTCACTAGCTGAAGTTCCCCGAGTTTCTGTTTTATGCTTGTCAGAGGTGACAAGATCTAAGAGACATCTTTCGCTATTGTGACCGAGTGGAGGCAGTGTCATAGACATGGGTCAAATATTCTGCAATAAGTATGGCTGTTACCTTACTACAGAGAGTGATTTGACTGTAAAAAAAAAAAAAAAAAAAAAAAAAAAAACAACCAACAAACAAAAACTAATAGTGTTGCTGCTGAGAAATATCAGTTCGAACAGGGGCAGACACAGTGGGCTATGTGACCTGGCTGGCTGGGGCTAGTTGTGCAGATTTTGCCATGAGCAGCTCCAGGAGAGGTGTGCAGTGTGATAGCCCTGCAGCTAGATGGGAATACACATGCAAAATCTCACAGGCAGGGCAGGTTATGCTGGCTCTGGCTGCAGTGTAAGCAGCTTGGAAGGCCCTTGATAGAAGAGAGTGAAAGCTGGAGATGCATCTGTGACCTAGTAGGCCGTGGGTTGGCAAATCTCAAAAGCCTTCCGATGCTTGGGAACAGGAAATGAGATCCGACCCTGTGCTCTGGGAAGATCGAGGTAACCTGCTACACAGGTAAATGTCGTTAGGGGTGGAGAGAGACAAGTAGACAAGAAGAGAGAAGGTCCTAGCAGGATGCGACCAGGTGGCACAGATCCACATGTACAGGTGCATTCGTCCCCTTTCTACTGCTGTCACAATAGGATGGCCAAAGCAACTTAAAGAGCAAAAAAAAAATACTTGGGGGCTCATGGCTTCAGGGGTTAGGGTCCACGGTGTTGGACTAACTGATACCACATAGTTCAAACAACCTCTGAGGGTGCTCATCTTGAACCATAAGCAGAAAGTGGAGGGAGCCAATTGGGGGTAGTGCCTGACCTTTGATTCTTCAAGAGCTCAGAGTGACAGATTTCCTCCAGCATGGCCACACCTTCTTAACCCTTTCAAAATAGACCAACTGGAAGCGTACGGGGGACATCTCATTCAAACAACCACACTGGTTAGATACTGGACCACAAGGCAGTTGGGCTGGCTCCATGGTCAGGGTCACGTTGCCAGATCACTCCTGGTCTGATTCATGAGACACACCCTCCATGAACGTAAGCATCCACCACTTCCACTTGGCCCTCCTGCCCTGAATCCTGTGTAAAATCATGGCTCTAAATTATTTTCTATAATATCCATGTCCCATGAGCCAGGACTATGAGACTCACGGGAACAGGTAAGAGGAAGGAACATTTCCCAACCCCCACAGTCCCATTGAGTGTCTGGCTGATTTTACAAGCTTGGGGAAGGAGGGGTCTGGGTGTGTGCTTAGGAGGTGAAGGTGTGGAGGTAGCAGCCTGTGAGTACTACTCTGGCGAGTACCCAGTGGCTGACACACAAGGTAGGTGTACGGGTCGGAGCAGACCCTCGCTGTCTCAGTATCTGTGGCACTTGGCATTCACCTCTGGCTCCCGGCACCTTGCCTGAAGATGGACCACTCCCTACCATCTTGTATCTCAGCTCCTAAACAGTGGATAAAAAGCAATGATGCCCTTACGAGTCACCATGACAATCTGTGGATTTTATTTGTAATGGAATCGTAGGTCTCAGTGGCTGTTCAGATGGCATTGCTGGGCTAGGGATGCAGCTCAGTGGTACAGTGCTTGTGTAACCCATGCAAGGCCCCAGATTCCATGCTCAGTCCTGCCAAACCAAGCAACCGACACAACCCCCGAAAGAATTGAATCAAAGACCTTGCAGTGTGGCTTTAACAAAGGCAGCCTCTGGGGTCGCCCCTCCCTAATTAGAAACCCACTTCTGCCTCTCAAGAAATAGTGATCTTCCAAAAAAAAAAAAAAAATGGTCCGCGTCTCTATTTCCAGAATCTGCATAGCACCACGGAGCATGGTTTTTGCAAGACTCAGAACGCAACTGCAGACGGAACGAATGCTCGACTGCACACTGATGCCTTACCGTGTTCAGAAGTCTGTATTCTGCAGCGTCATATTTTAAAAAACGATCCTCTAAAAGCCATGGGTGCTCAGCAGCGTAGTCAACAGCAATGACACTGGCTGTGCCCTTGAAAACAGATCCTCTCTCTGGGTTGCGTGACCATCGTCGCCGGAAGACTTCTCAAGGGTTTTCTTGGGCCAGACCGAGCCATTCTGAGCTGGTGTTCATTGAATTGGATCCACTGGAATGGCCCACTTCCATCCTGCCCCTGGAATGGGTACAGCCCTAGACTCTCATCAGCACTCTGTAAAAAACGGCTCATCAGGCAAACTTCCAAGGAGCCTTAGATGGTCAGAAAGAAATGTATCGTTGGTTATATACCATAAGGATAATAAGCCAAGAGAAAGAAAAATTAACTTAGAAAGTGCTTTTGTGTGTGGAACCCTCTGGGTGACAATCGGACTTGTCAACGCCCTTGGAAAGAGCTGTGGCAGTCTCAGATTGGAGTCACCACTGAACCTGCAGAGGCAGAAGCTCACCACATGCTTTGACCCATATATCTCATTTAAAAGTACTCAGGGTAGGCTGGCCTCAAACTAGTCCATTTGCATACGTGCACAAGGGGCCGTGAGGACAAAAATTTGGGGACTCAACCTGCAAAGTGAGCAGACAGACCTTGTTGCAGTCAAGTTTGGGGTGGTCGCCCCAGGGGTGAGGGGGTATTTCTTAACATAGCCACTGGGTGTCGCTGTGCAACTGGGCTGGGCCCCTGTGAGCACTTATCTGGCTGCTAAAAAATCTTGGCTCTTAAGGAAAATACTGGAATATGGTAGTTGGGTAACTTCCCTGACAGAGTCTTAAATGCAAAGTAAGTCTCATCAGAGGGATGGCTTTTGCCTTAGGAGGCGTTTTACACGAGTATCTTTGACGCACTCGAGATGTTTGAGATCCAATTTCAAACAAAAGTTTTGTGAAAGGGTGACAGGAAGAGGAAGGAGAGAGAGAGGGAGAGGTCAAAGGAACATGGCTGCTCTGATCCTCAAGCTCAAATGTTTGATGTAAGGTGTTTTTTCTTTGTGAGACGGTGGCTGTCAGAATGGATTTCTTTTTTTTTTTTTTTTTGTTTCTTTCCCTTCCCTTTTCCTTTCCTCTCCTCTATTTTCTCCGACATCCCCCACCCCTGCCCTGCTTCTTCCAAGAGCCCCCCCACTATATATATATATATATATATATATATAAAATGTTTTTCAAGTGAACACAGGCAGGGGTGTGTCATGGGTGATCGATGGCTCGCTCTCGCTCCCACTCAGCTTTTGATAATTAAGTTCTACTCTTCGCAGATGAAGGCTATTCTGCCAAATCCAAAATACCCTGGAAAAACGTAAAATTAGAACCTTATGAGAAGGAAAGATTAAACGAGCTAAATATATACGTGCGTAGTTTGGCTGAAGGGTGACTAGGGTGGGGTTGCTGCCTACCAAGCTGCCCGGGGACACCTGGGAAGGAAACAGGGCTTGTGTGCACACTGGAGCAAAGGGGAAGTATGAGGAAGGAGATGATCTAAATTAAAAAAAGAAAGAGGAGGAGGAGGAGGAGGAGGAGAGG